>PISX010006406.1:0-101532 GCA_004024625.1 Mellivora capensis
AAAACTCTGAAAACCACACCAGACTCACTGAAAAGAAATTTCTGGCTATGGAATCTGGTATTCTGCATTTTACATAGGTTCTTCTCAATGATTCTTATGCACAATGAAACTTGAAAATTATTGTCTTCTAAAGTTAGAGATATGGATGGAATGCAATTACAGATATTTTGAAAAGCTACCTGGGTGACTCAGATAGACTCCCTACCTTACCCTCACTGGCCTTGTAGATATTCAGCAATTACGGTCCTTTTGTACCAAGGCAGATTCTACTCCTAAGGTCATGCTCTGTTTTGGGGCACCTGAAAAACGTTCCTTTCTGCTAAGACCATCATTAGTGGCACTTGGAATGACTAGATCTATTCCTGCTTCTGTCCTTGCCTGGATCATTTATCATTGTCTCCAAATATGGTGATATCCAACAGCTTAAGGACTCCATGAACTTTCCCATTTTATTGTTTACTGGACTCTTTGGATATGTTACTTATGGTACTCTATAATAGGAAATAGTTCCCATTGGAGGCACTAAGTGTCTTTCTACCTACTTGCTTGGAAGTAAATTGGGCTGCCTTTTACATGAGGCCAATTATAGATGATACTCTTTTTTATATAGGTTTTGTTCATCTTATTAGCAGAATCTTCTAAGTAATTACATTTTAGCTTTAAATGTTTGAAATGCCTAGCTTTCTTTTTTGTCCTCACTGGAACTTTAGTAGTGAGCAGTTGGGGAAGAATCTATGATATGGATGGTTACCAGATGCCATGTGAAATAAGACATTTCCCTTGATAGAAGTAATATGTATTGATGTTATGCAGAAGCAAGAATTCCTTTCTTCATAGATCTTTCTAGCTGGACTAAGAATCAAATTGGCATGAGAAATTAACAAGGGAAAATAAAATTTCATAGTGTACCTATGAAGAATCCACACAGAGATGGAAATTCTAAGACAGTCAGGCAAAAGGTGGTATATATGTCATTCTGAACAAAGGAGAGGGGGTTAGAGGCCTGAGATTTCAGAGGGAAGGAAAGCAATTCACAGGACAATGAAAAAAGAGTAAATGTTTCATTAACAAATGTTTGCCCTGTAGTATGTATGGGTTACTCAGATAAAATATATCTCTGGTTATAACCTTAACTCTGCAAACACCCTCTATTTAGATTCTTCTTTGGAGGTAAGAAAGGGGCAAATTTTTCTCTTGAGCCTGCAGGATCTCAATTGCCTTCAGCTCAAAATAATCCCCATAAAAAATGGCCCATCTTGGGCAGCCTGCCTTTGGCTCTTACAGTGTCTTATAAGGGACTGAACTATTGATTTTTATTAATGCTGCATTTTAGGGCAACTGGGTGGCTCAGTCAGTTAAACATCGTTTTTGGTTCAGGTCATGATCCCAGGGTCCTGGGATTGAGCCCCACATCAGACTCCCTGCTCAGTGAGAATTTTACTTCTCCTTTCCCTCCACCTGCTACTGCCCCTGCTTGTGCACTCTTTCTCTCTCTGTCAAATAAAAAAATAAAATCTTTTTTAAAAAGATACATTTCAAGGGGCGCCTGGGTGGCTCAGCGGGTTAAAGCCTCTGCCTTCAGCTCGGGTTATGATCCCAGGGTCCTAGGATCGAGCCCCGCATCGGGCTCTCTGCTCAGCAGGGAGCCTGCTTCCTCCTCTCTCTCTGTCTGCCTCTCTGCCTACTTGTGATCTGTCTTTCAAATAAATAAATAAAATCTTTAAAAAAAGATACATTTCAAAATACTTCAGAATCAATGTAAGACACCCCTATTGTTAATAAGATATATATATATATATAACTTGAGATAGGTGGGATAAACTAATCGTGTTCAGTGCCAATAGGACCAATATCAAAGTAGATCTGTACTACTTTAAGTCAGTATCTGTAAATTCTTGAAACTGTTAATTGGCATAGGAATAGTGAAGAACAAAGAGATGTACAGAAACTTGGGTGACCATTATATTTCATAACATTTCTGATGTTTTGGTTCAGTTGTATAATTACAGAAGTCTCATGAACTTAATACATGAAGAGTTTAAGTATTCATTTAATCATTAAATTTTAAACCAAGTCATTATAACTAAAAGGTCTTCAACTGTGAGCCTGATACTGTGCCATGGACTGTGCGCACTGTTATTAAATGAAATCTCAAACAGAAATCTGGTAACATAAGAGACACACACAAGCAAATGCATGCATAACAATGTATTAATTGTAGTAACATGCATATTAGCTCTTTAGGGGCGCCATAAAGGAAGGAGCCATCAATTTGGATACAATGCATTAAGTAAAGATTCAAAGAGGAGGATACTTAAGTCCAAAGTCTAAGAAAAATTAGCAAAATATGCAAGCATGCAATGCTATTTAGTGGCAGAGTTGGAACCATCACAAAGACACCAAGACTTAACGGGCTCTTACTACACAAAACACAGCCTTTCATCATTATTCATTATTATCTTCAGTATTTTTTTTCCTTCTAATTTAAAGTCAAAATCCATTATAGTTGAGAGATCATATTAAATATTTATTGATTCCTTATTATATATTAAAAATATAATAAGATAAACCCATGGCAGAAAATGCTTAAAATATTTAAAACTGGTATCTAACATTGTCACATGTTTTTTTTGTTTTTGTTTTTGTTTTTAAGATTTTACTTATTTATTTGACAGACAGAGATCACAGGTAGGTGGAGAGGCAGGCAGAGAGAGAAAGAGAGAGGTGGTGAAGCAGACTCCCTGCTGAGCAGAGAGCCTGATGAGGGGCTCGATTCCTGAACCCTGGGATCATGACCTGAGCCAAAGGCAGAGACTTTAACCCACTGAGCCACCCAGGTGCCCCTGTCACATGGTTTTTAATAGTATCTATCATACTATGTGACTTGCAGCTTATGGTTGAAAAAAATAGTTCACTATTTTTTCTGGATATATATGGGTTTTTTAAAGATTTTTATTTATCGGGTGCCTGGGTGGCTCAGTTGGTTAAGCATCTACCTTTGGCTCAAGTCATGATCCCAGGGTTCTGGGATTGAGTACCACATCAGGCTCCCTGTTCATCAGAGAGTCTGATTCTCCCTTTGCCTTGTCCCTGGCTTGTGTTTTCTCTCTCTCCTTATCTGAAATAAATAAGTAAAGTCTTTAAAAAAGAGATATTTATTTGAGAGAAAGAGCGCATGCACACAGGAATGGGGGAGGGCAAAGGGAAAGAATCTTCAAACAGACTCCCTGCTGATATGAATATTTTCTACTTTTATATTTTATACATAGACTTAAATGAGAGAAATGTGCAACAATTAGATGGGAAAAGGTGCTCATTGCATCCTTCCAAATGGCATAAATATTTTTAAAATATAATACTCAAAATAAGTGTTTTGTTAAGTAAACTAATCTATGTCCATGTAATTAAATATTATTAATTTATTTTCAAACTGTGTGCCATGAGCTTCACGGGCTAAAGATTACAAGATTCAGGTTTGGCCACATAGTTTTAAACAAGAGACTTTTTAAAATGTTATGTTAGAATTTTATATACAATTTTATCTAAAAAATAATGAGTTCCAGCTATAAAGAATTCAAAAATATGACATATATATATAACTGCATAAAAATCTCAAAATATGTATGTCCGTATAAAAATAATAATTATTTCTGAGTCTTCTTATAATGTTTGATTTCAAAAATTGTATTTCCAGAATTTATCTAGAAAACAAAGCTAAAGAAGAACATAATATTAGCTATTAAACAGTAAAATCTTTAAAAGCCATACAGAAACAAATTGTGAATATTTTGCACTATTTTCCTATCAAGTTTTATCACAGTATCATTTAAATCAATTTACATTTGAATTTTACAGCATAAACATATATTTATATTTTTGCAAACTTTCAAATCCCCCAGCTTCATTCACTCTTGATATTCAAACCATTTACCTTTGAAGTACCAATCATATCATCATGCTTGTACATATCACCACTTCATTGCAATTGGCTTTGCATGTCTCCATCATTTCCACTAGTTTTCATGAAATCCTGCATATTTTAAAAAAAAGTTTACTTTCAGTTTGCAGAAGTATGGTTTTGTATTTGCATTTTTGCTTTTGAATGTTTTGAAGGGATGGAGAAACATCTTTCATGCCAATGGGCCTCAAAAGAAAGCTGGGGTAGTGACTTTCATATCAGATAAATTAGATTTTAAACTAAAGACTGTAGTCAGAGATAAAGAAGGACACTACATCATTCTTAAAGGGTCTATCCACCAAGAAATCTAACAATTGTATGTATTTATGCCCCCAATATGGGAGCAGCCAACTACATAAGTCAACTGTTAATTAAAATAAAAAGTCATATTGATATGAATACATTAATAGTAGGGGATCTAAACATGTCACTCTCAGTAATAGACAAATCATCCAAGCAGAAAATCAATAAAGAAACAAGAGCTTTGAATGACACATTGGACCAGATGGATCTCATAGATATATACAGAACATTCCACCCTAAAACAACAGAATACTCATTCTTCTCTGGTGCACATGGAACTTTCTTCAAAACAGACCACATACTGCGTCACAAATCAGGCCTCAACCAATACCAAAAGACTGAGATTATTCCCTCCATATTTTCAGACCACAATGCTTTGAAACTGGAACTCAACCACAAGAAAAATTTGGAAGGAATTCAAACCTTTGGAGGTTAAAGACTACCCTGCTTAAGAATGTTTGTATCAAACAGGAAATCAAAGAAGTACTTAAATCATGGAAACTAATTAGAGTGAAGACACATTGGTCTAAAACCTATGGGATACAGCAAAGGCAGTCCTAAGGGGGAAATATACAGCCATCCAAGCATCCCTCAAAAAATTGAAAAATCCATAATATACCAGCTCTCTTTACACCTTAAAGAACTGGAGAATCAACAACAAATTAACCCCACACACAAGAAGGGACATAATTAAGATTGGAGGAGAGATCAATGAGATAGAAACTAGAGATACAGTAGAACACATCAATGAAACTAGAAGCCGGTTTTTTGAAAGATTCTAAAATCCAATAATCAGCCACATTAGGCCAGAAAGACAACCTGTGTAATGCCATAAATGTGGGATTCTGATCATAGGTAGCTGAAAAAATATTCTTAATATTTCAAACCCATGATGTGTTTTGAAATTATTGCTCTGTTTAATATTATAGCATAATTATTGCTGTCAAGTTGTAAAGTTAGTATTGTCTTCAGAGGAAGAATTTAGAACGAAATTATGTAAATATAACTAGACAAACCCTTTAAAAAGTAAGCTTTAGGTAGAACTTGCTGAAGAGAAGAGCCATGTAAAGATGGTGTCCTTCGTTGTAGGTAGCATAGCTGATGAAAGAGCCACCATGACAGCAGCTACTGGAAAAGATTTGGAAGTCACCTCATGCTTGTCAATGTTGGTGTCTGGGTTATATGGCTTTAATTCTATCATCCCATTAATTTTCATTGGTTTTAATATAAAGAACAGGAAGAGTCTAATAGTAAAGCTTTTAATCAATTTGTGGATTCTGTCTCAATCTGCTGATTCTAGTTTATACAGAAGCATCATCAACCTCAATTTATTTTAAAAGGAAAGATACTCATCTTTAATTCCTACTTTCTGATATTCCAGTAAATATAGACAGCAGAGACTTGTTTCTTATTCTTATTCCATTTTTCTTTATCATCACTTTTTATTTTTTGAAATAAGAAAGCATTGAATGAGATGGAGGGTGGCTCATTCTACCTCTGGCAAGAGTCTTTGATTAAAAGCTACAAATTAGAATCCTACAGAAGAGGGTATTTTATTTAAGTCCCACCTTAATTAATAAATAATTGGTGTCCCCAACACAATAATACTGACTCCTTTGAGTAGCTGACTGAGGATTTACTACCAATTCCTAAAGAGATAATGTGGGTGAGTAAATTAACACTGTAAATAATTTTTAATTTCTTTTTCTAAACCAAAGATCTAATTAACCTCTCCCCTTTTTGTCCTCTGATGAATGGCTTGCCTAACCCTGAAGAGCTAGCTTCTACACTAAGCACCGTCATCGTTTCTTCAAAGTTCCACTGGCCTCTATTACTCTTACAGGTTAAATTATTCAGAATGATTGAAACACATTTTCAAAATAACTGAAAAGTTTTGACCTGATTTTACAATAAGCATCTTACCAGAATTCAACAAATGTTAATATACTATAATGAACTCTTTTCAAAATTATTTTGATAGTTTGATTTGACATACAGAAAGTTGTAGATGCAGTGGAATTCTGAGTTTTATGGATGTGAACATAGTTCATTCTCTAGTGTAGGTTATGATTTCATTCTATGACCATAGAATTTGCTATATAACAAAATAATTCACAAACTGAAAATCCATGATAACAAAAATCCTGTAGCCAAGATTTTAATGTTTATTATAAGATTTTGTCAATAATTATGACTGGCATTATCATTTGCTTGAATTCACCAGTTAAATAACCTTCTTGCTTTATTTTTTTGAAAACAATGAATTTGTCCTTCATCTGTGAACAGTGAACCTGAAATCTCTGCTGTCATTTGGTCATAGCAATAGAAGTACAAAAGCAATTAGTTTCCATCTTGCCAAGGATTATTTTTCTTCTTCAGTTAGAAATAAATAAATAAATAAAAGTAAATTTGTTGCTTCCTTTTATCCAAAACAGAACAGTTTTTCAGCTTCTAAAGAGAATTTCAGCATATCTAGTCACAATATAAAGCTTACTGTTCTTCATTCTTAACTTCCATTTATACAATGACCCAGAAAAGTTGTTATTCTTGAACAGCAGAAGTCAGATACAGATGCTACTTTCAAAGAAATCATTTCTGCAGTCATGTAGGTAATAAGGGAGAGAGAGAGGGAGTGGCTTAGTAATGGCGAGAGATGAGGTGGGGGCGTGGATCTGATTTCTGAAAAGAATAAGCATGAATGTATTGAGTTTACTCTCCACAAATGCAGAATCCTTTATCAACTCAGAGAATTCAGTGTCAATGATTCCTATAAAGTTCCCAAATAAATAATGATTTAAGTATCAGAGCCGAAGTCATAAATTTAACTTAAGAGATCCTAAGGAAGTCAAGTCAGTATGTATGTGGAAGATGGGGTGGGGGTGGGTAGGAAGAGTTGGTTAAGACTCATATGAAGGACTATAGAGAACAGTGTATATACAACCAATATTGAATTAAACTTAGAGTATTTTAAGGCATATGGTTATGAACTCTGTGAGATCCAGAAATACCCATTGATACTTCTTAATATTCCTAATGTAAAATATCTGCTTTTTAAAACACTTTTTTTTTTCTTTTTCATGTTATGCTTATCAGAACCCTGTTTAATGGATAGGATAATCTAGCACATATAGCTTAAGTGTCATACCTAAAAGTCCATCAAATCCTACCTTCTTACCAATTTTCCCTAATTTGTTTCAGGGGTTGGATGAAGGTCAAGTCTGTGTTATTTTTCTATCTCAATATAAAATTATATTTTTGAGTCTTCTAAGGAAGTTCAAGTTCACTAAAATTTTTCACTATACTGATCATTTTAATATTCAAATTCATGCTGCATCTCTGTGAGTTATAAAAATTTGTCTTAATGTGTTTGTTATATATAACCAGAGAAATACAAATTATGTACTATTTGAGCTATGCATACCTGTGATAACAGAACTGTGATAACAGTTCTAAGTAAGTTATATACCTATGCATAGTTCTGTATTTTCCACTTAAATAATACTGGAGAGTAAGAAGGGGCTGCCACTACTTCTGGGCATAACAGGTGAAACATATGTGCTCTCTGGCTGGATGACGGCCCAGGATGACAGAAGAAGGAGCTCTAATCTTCAAGGGCTCTGGATTCAGATGCTTTGTCTAAGAGGGCTATTTTCAGAGAGCTGAGAAAGGACCTAGGGAAAACATTCTGTTCTGTTGATGGAAATATCCTTATTTCTACATGTTTGTCAGCATTTCATCAGGAAAACAACAATGAAAGGGACAGTAAGTAAAAGAAACTTTATACAACACTTAAAACAGAGACACAAAAATATTACTGAATTATCAGGGACCCTAACTTGAAAAACCATCTACTGATAGGAATCCAGCTCCTAAGGAGGGACTAGGATTCTGCTCTTTGCAATCTTCTGTTAACCTTAAAAATAGAACCATCAGTTATTGTACAAGCAAAAGTCAGTTTATTCACAAATAACAGAGAATTGAAGTCCATGTCATGCAAACTATGGTAAAACCATAGGTAAATTCAACAACAAAAAAAAGAGGAACATTATTTTATGGAGAAGAGAAAGGATGTTGGGAGGGGTTATTTTGAATGAAAGTCCATTGGAGAGAAGCAAGAGTTCAAGGTGATTATGATTTTTTCATTGAGGGAGTTGCAGCTGTACTTGATTTTTTACAGAAGATTCAATGTATATCTTTTCTTGTTGGGGCCTGTAATTGATCATTTTTTCCTATTCATAATTCTTCTGTTAAGGTCTGTAATTGATGATTCGTCCTCTATCTGTCACTGAGTGGTACAGCTCCCCTCTTCTAGACTCCACTCTAGTGAGATTTCTATTTATTAATTTTCACAATTCCAATATTACTTTTTTCAAAGTTCCTGATGATTGATAAACCTTTAAACCATTAGATATTAAGTATTTATATCTTTACCTCTGTCATTCCTCCATCCACTTGAAGCGAAACCTGAGATAAACTCTTTGAAGTTTTGCCCATAGGGAGATTTCATGTCTTTCTGAGCAACTCCTGACTGGGGCAATAATGCAGCAGCAGTAAATCAATAATTTTTCTTCTTTTATCTTTGGATCTATAAAGAAGAGTCACTGTGAATTGATAAGTGTAAATGGAGAGAAAGGCAACAATATAAAGACAATATGCTATGAGCAGAGGCCATCTCCTCAAGAAAGAACTTGTTTCCAAACCCTTTCAAACCTGTCATAAATTCCACTTCCCCCACCAGTGAATGGCTACTTAGCACCTCTAACTTTATGGTTTTGTGGAATAGATATTACTCACTTCAGTTTTCATAGTCATGTAGTGTTTCATGGATAGAGATTTAATTTTGATCAGCTACCCATATCAAATCAAGAGCTGTTTCCTTAAAAAAAAAAAAAAGGTGTGTAAAAAAGCCTACTTTGGGCATGCCTATGGCCACATAGAACTTAGTGGTAGACTACCAATCTATTAAATTTTTAAGAGTGCCCATTGCTGAAAGGTACCATTAGCTTCCACTTCTACATCTTATATTAGCTGATAATGACTTTGCATTTAACTTTACTGTCATGATACAGATTTCCTTTTGAAAATAACATTAATAAAAATGTACATAGATTTTTAAAAAATAGAGATTTTTGGGGGAGGAGCAAGATGGCAGAAGAGTAGGAGACCTAAATTTTGTCTGGTCATAGGAATTCAGCTAGATGGTGATCAAACCATCTGAACACCTACAGCCTCAACAGGAGATCAAAGAAAAGAATAGCAGCAATTCAATGAACAGAAAAGTGACCACTCTGTGGAAGGTAGGACAGGTGGAGAAGTGAATCCAAGGTGATAATTGGGAAGCTAGACCATGGGTGGAGGGAGCCTCTGTCAGCGGGCCACCAGCAAGTGATAGAGTAGCAGAGCACAAAATAAGAACTTTTGGTAGCCTGCTTCTCTGAGGGAATGTATGAACAGAAAAGTGACCACTCTGTGGAAGGTAGGACAGGTGGAGAAGTGAATCCAAGGTGATTATTGGGAAGCTAGACCATGGGTGGAGGGAGCCTCTGTCAGCAGGCCACCAGCAAGTGATAGAGTAGCAGAGCACAAAATAAGAACTTTTGGTAGCCTGCTTCTCTGAGGGATGTCACTCCAGTGGCTAAGCAGGGGTTGGAACAGTCAGTGGGACAGTGTGGTCTCTGGAACCTTGGGGTCACAGAAAGACCAGGGGTGTCTGAGTGTGACAGAGTTCCCAAATATCAGAGCAGGGAAGTGGTTGCAAAAATGGAACTGAGGAGTGGGCTGTCAGCTCAGGGTTGCTATAAACCATGATATGCAGCACAGTAGGGCCACTGCTCTTCAAGGTACCCAATGAAAGGCAGATCCAGAGAGACTCCCCATCCTCCCCCAGGAGGAGCAGCATGGGAGTGCACTGCAGGAATATGCTGGGTTTGGAAACTCTAAATGGGTTGTGTACCAGACATAGCAACACTCAGTCACAGGCCAGGTGAACACTGAGTGTACCCAGAGACCAAGGAGACAGGTGTGATTGACTGCATTTCTCTGAGGACTCATGGAGAAGCAGGGTACTGAGTTTTTGGTTCCTTCAGGGCCAGAGATTTGGAGGCCGCCATTTTCATTCTTGTCCTCCAAAGTTGTACAGAAAGATTTCAGGGAAAAAAAGCTACTGAGAGCAAACCTGAGCAGATTACTTAGACTGGCCTCTGGAAAGGATGGTGCAATTCCACCTCGGGCAAGGACATTTAAGAAATACTACAACAGCTCCTCCCCCAGAACATCAGCAAGAACATCCAGTCAAGACCAACTATACTATCATCGAGAACAGCAAAATTCCAGCACTTGGGGAATACAGCACATAGAATTCATGGCTTTTCCCCCATGATTCTTTAGTCTTTCAAAGTTAATTTTTAAAATTTTCTTTTTTTTTCTTTTTCTATTTTTTAAAATTTTTCTTCTTTCCTTTTCAATCAACATCTTATTAATTCCTTTTTAAAACTTTTTAATTTTCATTTTTACACTCATATTCTCTCCCTTGTTTTTTTGTATATATGTATAAGTTTTTCTTTGTTTAAAATTTTGGGATACAGTTTCTTCTAACAGACCAAAATATACCCTAAATCTAGTGTATATTAGAGATGTGTAAACTACTAAAACTGAACAAGGAAGATATAGAAAACCTGAACAAACCCATATCTGGTAAGGAAATTGAAGCAGTAATCAAAAATCTCCCAAAAGAAGAGCCCAGGGCCAGATGACTTCCCAGGGGAATTCTACCAAATATTTAAAGAAGAACTAATACTTATTGTTCCAAAAAATGGAAATGGAAGGAAACCCTGCAAACTTAATTTATGAGGCCAGTATTACCTTGATCCTAAAGCCAGACAAAGACCCCATCAAAAAGAATTGCAGACCAATATCACTGATGAACATGAACACAAAAATTCTCACCAAAAAGGATCCAAAAGTACATTAAAAGGATTATTTGCCACAACCAAGTGGGATTTATCCCTGGGCTGCAATGTTGGTTCAATATCCGCTAATCAATCAATGTTATCCACTACATTAATAAAAGAAAGTACAAGAACCATATGATGCTCTCAATGGATGCAGAAAAAACATTTGACAAACTACAGCATACTTCCTTGATCAAAACTCTTACAGTGTAGGAATAGAGGGTACATACCTCAATATCATAAAAGCCACCAAGAAAAATCCACAATGAATATCATTCTCAATGGAAAACAAACAAACAAACAAACAGAACTTTTCCCCTAAGATGAGGAACATGGCATGAGTTGTCCACTATCACCACTACTATTCAACATAGTACTAGAAGTCTTAGCCTCAGCAATCAGGCAAATAAAAAGATAGAGGGCATCTGAATCATCAAAAAAGAAGTCAAACTCTCACTCTTTGAAGATGACATATTTTATGTTGAAAAACCAAAGATTTCCCCCCACCAAACTGCTAGAACTCATACAGAAATTCAGTAAAGTGTCAGCTGTGTTTTTATATACGAACAAGACAGAAGAAAGAGAAATTAAGGAGTCTATCCCATTTACAACTGCACTCCAAACCATAAGATATCTAAGAATAAACCTAGCCAAAGAGGCAAAGACTCTGTACTCAGAGAACTATATATTACTCATGAAATAAATTGAGGAAGACAAAAAAAAAATGGAAAAACGTTCCATGCTCATGGGTTGGAAGAACAAATATTGTGAAAATGTCTATGCTATCTAGAGCCATCTACACATTTAATGCAATCCTATCAAAATACCATCAATTTTTTTCAAAGAATTGGAAAAAATAATTCTAAAATTTGTATGGAACCAGTGAAGACCACAAACAGACAGAAGAATGTTGAAAAAGAAAACCAAAGCTGATGGCATCACAATTCCAGATTTCAAGCTTTATTATGAAGCTGTGATCATCAAGACAGTATGGTACTGGTACAAAAACTGACACGTAGATCAATGGAACAGAAGAGAGAGCCCAGAAAAGGACCCTAACTCTTTGACAAAGCAGAGAAGAATGTCCAGTGGAAAAAAGACAGTCTCTTCAACAAATGGTGTTGAGAAAATTGGACAGCCACATGCAGAAGAACGTAACTGGACAATTTCCTTACACCACACACAAAAATAGACTCAAAATGGATGAAATACCTCAATGTGAGACAGGAACCAATCAAAATCCTTGAGAAGAACACAAGCAGCAACCTCTTTGACCTCAGCCACAGCAACTTCTTTCTAGAAACATCGCCAAAAAGAAGGGAAGCAAAGGCAAAAATGAACTATTGGGACTTCATCGAGATAAAAAGCTTTTGCACAGCAAAGGAAACAGTCAACAAACAAAAAGACACATGACAGAATGGGAGAAGATATTTGCAAATGACCTATCAGATAAAGGGCTAATATCTAAAATCTATAAAGAAGTTATCAAACTCAACACCCAAAGAACAAATAATCCGATCAAGAAATGGGCAGAAGATATAAAAGACATTTCTGCAAAGAAGACATCCAAATGGCCAACATGCAGATGAAAAAGTGCTCAACATCACTAAGCTTCAGGAAAATACAAATCAAAAATTCAATATCACCTCACACCAGCCAGAATGGCTAAAATTTAAAAGTCAGGAAATGACAGATGTTGGCAAGGATGTGGAAAGAAAGGGGAACCCTCCTACACTGTTGGTGGGAATCTAAGCTGGTGCAGCCACTCTGGAAAACAGTATGGATATTCTTCGAGAAGTTGAAAATAGAACTACCCCATGACTCAGCAATTGCACTACTGGTTATTTACCCCAAAGATACAAAAGCAGTGATCCAAAGGGGCATGTGCACCCCAATATTTATAGCAGCAATGTCTACAATACCCAAACTATGAACCTAGACATCCACCTATAGATGAATGGATGGATAAAGAAGATGTGAGATACACACACACACACAGAAACACACACATACACACAGGAATATTATGCACCCATCAAAAAATGAAATCTTGCCAGATGCAACAATGTGGATGGAACTAGAGGGTATTATGCTAAGTGAAATAAGTCAGTCAGAGAAAGACAATTATCATATGGTCTCACTGATATGAGGACGTTGTGAAACAAGATAGAGGATCATAGGGGAAGGGAGGAATAATGAAAGAAGAGAAACCCAGAGAGGGAGACAAACTATAAGAGACTCAATCTCAGGAAACAAATTAAGGCTTCCTGGAGTGGAGGAGGGTGGGAAGGATGGGCTGGCTGGGTGATGGACAGTGGGGATGGTATGTGCTATAGTGAGAATCTTGAATTGTGTAAGACTGTTGAATCACAGACCTATACCCCTGAAACAAGTAATACATTATAGGTTAAGAAAAAATAAATGAAAAATTAAATTGAAGCAAGAAAAAAATAAAGAGATTGTAATAATTCTTTCAAATATAACAAAAACATAACAAATATAATAATTTTTAAAAAGATTTTATTTATTTATTTGACACAGAGTGAGAGATCACAAGTAGGCAGAGAAGCAGGCAGAGGGGGAGGGGGAGAGCAGGCTTCGGGTTGAGCAGAGAGCCTGATGAGGGGTTCAATCCCAGAAGCGTGGGATCATGACCTGAGCTGAAGGCAGAAGCTTAACCCACTGAGCCACAGAGGTGCCCCACAAATATAACATTTTTTTTTCCAATTCATCCTCCTCCTCAGCCACATGAACCAGTCAAATGAGGAAACCCTACAGGTTCTAGATGGCAGCAAAGATGATTATGCCCAAGGTCTCATGAGGCATCCATTTTGTGGTTGTAGAATTTACTCTGCACCTGCTCGCCTTCAGGTTCTGCCCCAATTGACTTAGGTAAAAGTGAGCAGCTTGGACATCAAGTCCATAAGTCCTGTCGCATCCCAGGGAAGTAGGTCACCCATAAAGCATCTAAAATTCTTAGCAATAATAGGCAGATATATCAGTTTAGGTAAAACTATCTTGAGATTTATATTTGATTGTAGGCAACAAAACTGGGGCTTTTCTAAACAAATCTTGTATGTATTTCTAAACAAATCTTTTTAACATAAGTGAAACTCAGTCTCTCTTGACGTGGCATCTTTAAAACTCTCTTCTCTCTTCATAGGAGCACATTTCCTTTCATCTATATTCCAGCAACAATCAGTAGGTTTCTTAAGATTAATAACAAAGAGTAGTAAGAATAGCATTTAATCCATGAGAAACATGGTACAGATTTCAGGAAGCATTACAGTGGGCTTCTAATATGATTGTATTAATCCTACTTTTTTTTGGTGGGAAACTTTTCCCAAAGTCTTCGCTGCTTTCTTTCTTAAAAAAAAATTTTTTTTTCCCCCCAGATTCAGCTGCTGAAAGTAATGAACAGCAGCTGGGAGTTGAATTAAATGATTATTTCTAAAGGAAATTCTACTTATTGAGGCTTAAAAACTAGAGGTATTCAGATTTTCTGGCAGAAGATGAAGAATTGGACAGAATAAGTATCCTACTTAACAAAACAATGATCCTACCTCCCTACTTTAGTGAAGCATATACCACAGTATGATTCAAAATACTGTGAACCTGTCAACAAGAATGTGTTGCGCTCAGACATGCATTTGGCCAGGCAAATTTTTTTTCAATTTGTACCTTCTTCTTTAGACATAGCACATGCTGATATATTCTTCAGCTTCACATTACTTTTCTTTATTCTTTACTCTAAGTAAATCTACAGCCAACTCTGACATTCGGATTTCATGAAATTTTGATGATCGCCAATGGGAGCATAAAAGATAAATTGTAAGAACCTGTCAAAATAAGACCAGTCGTCTAAAGAATCCTC
The DNA here is from genome assembly GCA_004024625.1 of Mellivora capensis. Classification (NCBI taxonomy): domain Eukaryota; kingdom Metazoa; phylum Chordata; class Mammalia; order Carnivora; family Mustelidae; genus Mellivora; species Mellivora capensis. The sequence goes on from PISX010006406.1 coordinate 15,086, forward strand.
AGGTATTCTGGCAGAATAAATATAAATTTTAAGTCTTATTATCTGTATCTCTTTGGAGAGCTGAATAAAATTTTATAGAAAGAATATATACCAGGATGATCAAAATTCTTCATAAAACAGTATTTGTGATTAACATACTTACTTTACCTTAATATTTTTGACATGAAACCATAGAGGGAAAAACCAAAATCTTATACATTATATTAAGATAATACTTTTATATGTAACAAAGTTCTTTTGGTCAGAATTTTTAAATTTAAAGTGTATCACCCTATTCCAAAACAGATTTAAGTACTCTGATGCTTATTTTAGAGGTATTTTAGAGGTTTTGATATTGGGATAAAGGTATTAAGAAAAAGAAAAATAAAGACAGGGCCTGAAAATAAGAGTTGGGTCAGTTTGAACCTCATCAATAAGGGGAGATTTCAGGAACTTAAGTGAAGCCTCAAAATTAGCCCAGAATTGAAGAATTCCTCAATGAGGGGCACCTGGGTGGCTCAGTGGGTTAAGCCTCTGCCTTCGGTTCAGGTCATGGTCCCAGGGTTCTGGGATAGAGCCCTGCATCGGACTCTCTGCTCAGCGGGGAGCCTGCTTCCTCCTCTCCCTCTCTGCCTGCTTGTGATCTCTGTCTGTCAAATAAATAAATAAAATCTTTTTTGGAAAAAAAAAAGAATTCCTCAATGAACAATGTACTAATAAATGAACGTTGGGATCATCTAATAGATATTTTGTATACTCTCCACTTGGGTGTTTGGCATAAGAGAGTTAAGTGAGAATGAATGCCATAATTAATGTTTATTTATTTGTGGGGCGCCTGGGTGGCTCAGTCAGTTAAGCAGCTGCCTTTCGCTCAGGTCATCATCCCAGCATCCTGGGATCTAGCATCTGGCTCCCAGCTCATCACGGAGCCTGCTTCTCTTTCTCCCTCTCCCTGCCACTCCCCCTTGCTTTGCTCTCCCTCTCTCTCTCTCTCTCTCTCTGTCAAAAAAATAAATAAAATCTTTAAAAAATATATTTATATTTACTTATGTGGCATGCTGTACCTAAGTAGTGAACTATGTTGGTATACTGGGGAATCTTGGACATTTCTGTGACAGGTCTGCAGTGCTTACAACCATAAAATTCACAATACAGTTATAATTTTAGACTTTAAGATTAAAAAAAAAAATAAGATACCATACATCAGTTCCACATGGCATGTGCCCCAAGGAATGCTTGCCCACCATTAGTCAGCGTGAATTAGTCACTGATGAGCTGTGGCTTACTAAAGCATGTAGCCATTCTTTTAACTAGAACTTAATGCTTTCCTCAGAGATTCTCTGAATGTTATTCCCAGACTTGATGTTATGTATCAGGTTCCTTGGTCATGAAGGAAGGGAGATTACCAACATGCTTGATATTTTGAAAATGGCTTACATAGGGTTAAAGAATGACCTCTAATACTTATATAATCGCTTATGTAGAAGCATCTGACTTAAGCATAAATTTACTACCTGAGAAAGACATTAATTCTGATGCACATTTATTCAAACACTGCAGGAATAGAAAGGACAATCAAAGACTGTATAATCTAGTTTTAGACCCATACAACTCTCAAACACTACCTATTTATTGAGGAATGCACATGTTTCCTTATCACATATGTTGTATTTAACTATGTATATGGTCAAAATATTTTGAAATATTACTATATGTGTCAGGCATTGTGTTTTGTCCCGAAGATATCATCAAGAAGAGTAACTGTCCGCAAACATGGAGTGGTTTGAATTTCATTGAATGTGAAAATTTTTTTTAATTGAATAGAGTCGACACAATTTTCCATTAAGTTTCAGTTGTATACCATGGTGATTCGACAACTCCATACATTATGCTATGCTCACAAGTGTTAACTACCATCTGTCACCATACTACAGTATTGCAATACCATTGACTGCATTCCCTATTCTGTATCTTTTGTCAATGTGACTTATTCATTCCACATCTGGAAGCATGAACCTCCCATTCCACTTCACCCATTTTGCCCATCCCTCCCACACTACTCCCCTCTTGCAGTCATCATTTTATTCTCTGTATTCATGGGTCTATTTCCTTGTTTGTTCATTTGTTTTGTTTTTTAGATTCCATATGGTACATGATTGAGAAACAAAAACAAAAACTGTACAGAATTTTATATGGTTTGTACTTAGCAGAGAATAATCCAGCATCTACTTTTCCATGTGTGCTCCCAAATAAGAAGTATATATTATGTTTCCAAATGCCTGTGCTTTCATTAGAAAGAAATAAATGTGCATGTGTATGTGTATATTTCTGATTCATTAAGCAGAGCAATTATACTGGATCATATATTTTCCTTCTCTATTTTGTTTTTGCTTCCTTTCAGCATTCATAGTTTGGGAGAAAATCATTTATTACTTGAAGGGTGCAAATAAGAATAAAAAAAAGATAAATAAATACAACACAGTGATATACTTTGGTCTCAGATAAAACCAGGACCACCATGTCAGATATTGTGAAAATTGTATACCATCTCCTCTATTTTCTATTTTTTGTTTGTGGATCTTAGTTTTACTCACTGGAACTTGCCAACCTCTATATGTAAAAAAAAAAAAAAAAAAAAACCAGAAAAAAAAAGTTACTGATAACACCTTTCTTTTAAGTCTTACTATTCTAAGTTGGAGAAAGGCTACATATTTAAAAATAAAAAAAACATGATATTCCAGAGTCTTAGACAACATATATAAGTGAAATACTCAAAAATAAATTTAAGCAGTCAATTTTACATTCTCCCCTTGTTTGTTGACTAAGTAAAGTTGTCAGATGTGTATTGGAGAAATGTGAAGTGGTTTGCTGTTTGTTTGATTGTTTCTAGTAATACCTAAAACTCTTTTGAAGATTTGGTATCTTGTAGAGTTGCACTACATAGTTTGAAATTGCATGCTAAATATAAACCAAGTTTGCAGACATCGTGCAGATATGCACATAAACTTGCACTAATCCTTTGAACAATCTGCCATGTAGGCCTAATTATTTTCATATTACATATACAGAAACTGAGGTTCAAATATAGTAAGTGGTTTTTCCAAGTTCTTATAATAGAATAGTGCTTATGCATCCTTTTCTGTTTTGTTACATCTTCCTCAGTATTGCCCAAAGAGACATAGGACTTAAAAAAAATTGCAAAGTCAGTGCTGTCTATAAGATCAGGCAAGTAAGACTCATGCAAAATGTTATATTCCATAATTTTAAGTTTTCTCAAAATGTTTATTCCCATTAATCTAATTTATGATGATATTCTATATACAGTTTCTCTTGTATTTATTTCAACTATTTCAAAATCCATTTAAACATTTGATTTAAGAGCAAACAATGCTGTTTTAGTCACTACAAATACATAGTAGCTTGCTTACCTAATGAATTAATTTGCCCTGAAATAGCCTCGATTCCCAACCACATATTATTTTACTACATTAGAAGAGATTAGCCAACCTTTTGTTATAATTGCTTACATTATTAACATGTAACTGATTAGCTATAAAAATTTCAAAAGATTATGTCTACAAAAAACATTTTGAAAAGGAGTTAGCAAGAACGCACATGAAAATAACATAAGTAGAAAATTTTGCCATTCAGAGAAAATCATCTTGAAGTGAATAACTGTTGTGATTCAGCAACAATTTAAAAAATCTAAAAAGGTAAAATAAATATAGCATCATGATAAAAAAAAGTAATATGATTTCATTAATATAACTGACTGAAAAAATTAAATTCATTATTTTCCTTATTGAGAATGGATTCTAAAGTTTTTTTTAGTAAATGATCAGTTAACAATGGTATTTATATTTACTTCCTAAACACGAAGTATGTGACTCATTTTTGGAAGGAAGAACAATTTTTTTTTGTTTTAAGATTAATAAGATGCTTGTGAAAAATTGGTTACCTTGATAAGAAATAATACTGATATATAACATTTATTGTTCATCATCAAATACATATATATGACACATAAAAATAAGAGAGCATCTTAGTCCTAGATAACATCAATATTATATACATGCATGTATACATGGAAATTGTCACCTTACTAAATAGTTTGTTATATAATCAGAAAAAGCTGAAGGGAATCTGCTGGAGAATTTTCGCTTGCTCTGGTAAGACTGATCTTTTTTTGCTACACAAGCCTTCAACTGACTAGATGAGGCCAACCCACATTATGGACAGCACTTGGTTTTCTCCAAGTCCACTAATGCAAATGTTGAGAAGTCTTTGGAGGATAAATTTAGTCCATCCTAATTTCTTTGCAGACAAAAAACTGCTACTAAGGTAATTTGAAGCATTGTTTTCTCTTTTTCTCAAAAGAAGTGACACTGATCAATGTTTGTTGAACCTTGTGTAGTTCCAGGCATTTTGCTGAGGGTTCCAATAAACAAAGCAATTCAAACTCATTACATTGATCCTAGAGTTGCATTTGTTGGGACTGGCCTTTCTAAAATAGTTGTTTCATTTTTTAAATATTCAAACACCTTAGCAGAGCTTGATTATATCTTGAATTACACCTGTTATTTCTTTAATATATATTTTAATTTTTTTAAAAGTTAATTTAATCAGAGAAAACCATCACAGAAACATCTCGATAATGTTTGGCCAAATATATGAGCACTCTGTGGGCCAATCAAGTTGCCCAAAAACAAACAAACAACAACAACAACAACAACAACAAAACCCCAAAACACACACACACACACACACACACACAAAACAAAAAACCTAACCATCACAAGTATACCCTTTGTCAATATGATAGCCATATGCACTTTCTTAAGTGATACTAATCTCCAAATAAAAACAATAATAAGGCCATTGTTCCATCTGATATGATACAATGATATTGCAAAGAACTGAAAACACATTAACACTGCCCTGTAAGAGGAGGCAAAGTCCTTGGATGGTGTTCACTTTTCGTGATATCCCATAACTTAAATACTATAATATAAAGTCAATATATTTTATGTTGCCTAACAAAAGGGTAAGAAATCTCTCTCTCTCTCTCTCTCATGCACACACACACACACACACACACACCCCACACACATATACAAGGATATTTACAAGGAGGAAATAACTCATGACAATTAACAATCTGTATTTCTGTAACAGATTTGTTACAGAAATAATTGTAGCTAGTAATCATAACTTTCTTTTTCCAATACCATTCCATATTCCCTTCTTTTAAGAAAGCATCTCAGCTGCTCATGACTCTTTATCTGGTTGGGTGACCCAAACCTTCATTCCTGAAGCATCTGGGCCTTTAGTAGTCCAGCCTGGATTGAGTTGTTGCAGTTTTCCATTGATTTCAATCACAGAGTGTGGTAATGCTACGAGATACCTCAGATCTTCTGTATTCTAGAAATACTCTTCCTTAGCTCTATTGCGCAGTAGTAGCCCGATTTCTCTGGTAGTCAGGATCAGTTCTACCTGCCTGCATAATTACTCCCTTCTTTGTTGATTCAGAGACACAAGAACCCTTAAGTATCTGGGTGCCAGTCTAAATTTCCACTTCAGTGGAATTGTAGTGTGTCCTGGTGGAAGTGTTCTTCCTTTAGATCCACAGAGTATAAGGTTGCAAAGGTCAGGAAGCAAAATTTTTGGCAGTGTGTCACTCGGGATAATTGTGAATGGTGCTACTCTTATTTCCAGTTCTTGATTCCTGAACCTGTGAATACAGGCTATGAGAGAAATAGCATCACATATCAGACAGTGATTTAGAACCTTCTGGAGAACCCTACCACAGCCCTGTAAGGTATTACCACCTATTTGGCATTGTTAGTATTCAAAAGGCCTTTTGTGATACAAGAAATATATGTTTGACTTCTCCTCCCTTTTCCTGACACACAGTTCCTAAAACCCTTGGAAAGTGAAGTGATAAGTATCTTTTTGTATGCTAATGAGATGATTGTTGGCTGGGACTGCTGGGTAGATTAAAGATGACTGGGTGCTAGAAGAACCAGCCCTGTGGATAGAGGGGTGGAATTTTCAGGCCAATTCCCTGATCTTTGGGGATAACTGAGGGGATGGAAATGGAGTTAATCACTGAGGACCCATGATTTAATCATTCATATGTACATAATAAAGCCTCCATAGAAAACCCTAACTAAAAGAGTTGAAAAAGTTTCTGAGTTGGTGAACCATCATGGTGCTGGGATGGTGATATGCCAGAGAGGCTTGAAAGATCCACGCCCCTTCCCACTTACTTTATGCTATGCAACTCTTCCTTTAAGATATTCCTGGATTGTATTTTTATAATAGTAAATAGGTAATTCATCAAGAATCCATAACAAATATAAATGTGTAATGCCTAATATATGTGGACTAATTAAAATTTCACATGCATAACTAGAGAATATAATGCCCTTCTATAAGCAATTGATAGAACAACTAGATAAAAAATAGTCAAAGAGATATGAGCCAACTCTCAGATATCCTGAATATATTGATAGTTCATATACTACATTACTATGAACTATAATATGCATATTCTCTTTTTGAGGCTTTATAATTTTAGACCATATATTGGGCCATAAAGCAAATTTTGATACATTTATATGGGATTAAAATATGCAGAGTATGTTTTTTTGACCACAAGAGACTGAAAATAGAAGTCAATAAAAATAAAATATCTAGAAACCATGCAAATATTTGGCATTTTAACTATGTGCTTCTAAACACATCACAGGAAAGAAGTAAATCATAAAGAAAATTGGAAAACAGTGGAAACTGAATTGAAATAAAAATTCAACATACTAAAATTTGGAGATAGAAATATAGTCAAATGAAAATTTATAAAATTATATATTAGAAAGAGAGAAGTAAGGAAAAGAGACATAGACTGTAGATCAGTCTTTGAAGTAGTTTCTCAATGAAAAGAACAAAGAACTTATAGATTTAGTGGAATATTAAACAGAGAGAGCTCAGTTGAAAATTGTAACTCCAGAACTGCTTTTGAAGATGACATGAGCCAAATAAATATTATTTAGAATTAAATGTTAGTAATTATTAACATTGGTTTTCTATTTAGTATGTGCTAAGTATTTTATGAAGATCATCTAATTTGATTCTCACAAAAATAGTGAGTGGGTCTTATTTAATTCTTGTGAGGAAAATGGAGACATAAAAATATTAAATTATTTGTCCAATATGAAACTAGGTAAGTGATAGAGCTCATTTTGCAATTCAGAGAGTGAAACTCCAGAATCTAACTTCTCTTTGACACCACTGAGCCTCACACTAGTTACAAGGATCTTCTGATGCATCTTACTTTAAAGATTAGGTTATACTAATTTTGCTTTATGAACCATGTAGAATCATAGAGTCTAGAAAATAGATTGGCTTTTATTCATAATCTCTTCTAACCACCAATTCAGGCACCACATTGCTAAAATTCATAATTGATGCCTACTCTTCCACTTACCTTTTTTTTTTCTTTCATTTCTGATTATCAGAATACATAACAGCTCATCTACTTTATGGCAATAGAAGAAATTCTTGTCTCTCATTGATCCTAGTTATACCTCCTATTATCTATAAATGCATACTCTTTAATTTTGCTTTATTAATCCTTTAAACATTTGTTGAAGTCTCACTCTCCCAAACCAAAACATTTCTCTCAGAAATATAGGCATACCATTTTTCCTTTCTGTTTTGACTATTTTAAAACTAAATTTTATTTAACCACTTTTTTTTTAGTGTCTTCTCTGAGACAATGATTCTGATAAATGCTGGGAAGACAGACTACTTTCTACAAAGCAGACCACTCACTTTAATGATCTTGATTCAATGTACCTGTGGGTCTTTAAATGAAGACGCTAGCCTCCCTGCATCATTAGTTCTACACTCCATGAGAAAAATCTCTCTTGGAAGTGTATGAAAAACACAAATAGGCTATCCTGACAATGTAGGGGGAAAAAAAAAAAAAAAGACTTGTCTCCAGAGTTCTAAGTGTATTTTTTCTATTTCTAACTTCCACAACGGGGATATATGCTGCACTGACAGTAAATTTTGACATATGAAGGTAATGTGAGCAGGGAAGTTATTTGAAATTGGACAGGAAAATGCCCATGAATAACAAATGCACTCTTAACTTAGCACTCTGGGCTACACAATTACTGGCAGGTGAATATGCATTGTGTTTTACCTTCCATATATAATTAATCTGCATGACCAGCCAGGCTTTTTTATTATTATTATCATATTTTTTTAATTTTTAACAATGCCTTGTAATTTTAACACATGTGGCCTTTGGGGCATTGGATTTTGTCGACATTGTTCCCTGAGTTGATTTGGGAAAAAAGTAAAATAAATATTTCAGTGATACAGAAGCAAATATTAATATACTTACTAAAAAAGGATTATATTACAATTTTAATTCTAAGATGGGACAGGAAGGGCCTGTCTCTGAAAAAGTAATTAATGTCAATTTTAACATAGCATTAACTAGCATTGATTACTTTGCTGATTTACAAATTATTAGTAATATATTAATTTCATAGATTAAAAAGCGAAGGGCAGAGCCAGATTTTTAGAGTACTAACACGTTGGTCATTAACCACCTTTCAAAAAATTCAAGATACAATTTATCAATCGCAAAATAAAAGAAAAACATTGTCTATCATTTATAACTCAGTGTAAATCTATTACTCCATCTTTCATGATGATAATCCCATAGGCAGAAGTGAAAATCACACTCACGGACAGCTTTTCTATTATAGAAAATGACTTCTTGAAAGGAAAATAACTAAATAATCTGAACAGCACTACTTCATTTACACGAAAAAGGCTGAGCCAAATTGAGTATGTGTTATTGACTACTTATTCAATGCCTAAAACTCATTAGTCTGCACATAAGTAAGGAGATGGCGTGACTTTATGCCATCTCTGACTAATAAAAATAAGTTGTATTTGCTTAAAATCCTAAGACATATTCATTTGGTAAATTACAAGAGAAGCAAACTTGTGTCATGAAGTACTGAAAAAATTGCCTGTGTAAATTATTCATAAAAATTACTAAATGCTCTTTGGATGAATTAATCTACTTCTGAATGAGGATAATATCTCATTCTTATTGAAGCCATACAGATAGGAATATCCTTGTTTTCTGAAACTGATGCATTATTATTCTGTCTAGTCTCTTTTGTAGATGAGAGAAGCAGATTGTACAAGTAGGTAGCACAACTTTTTAGGTGGTCTTACCCATAGAAATTTCATTTGATATGTATAAATAGTTTTAAATATAATAAATATGATATGATTTTGAATTCTTGCAATTTGAACTGCTTCTTTAAGTTTAAATATTTTCAGAATCTAAAAAGAGTCATATTAAAGAACAAGGTTATTTGTGGATCTCTAACTCTTTCACAATGTGATAACCTATAATGGAATGTTTACTTCATTTTAGAGTTGTCACTAATAGAAGACTAGACTCCCCTGGACTAGAAGACACAAATTCACAAAGCTGGAAGTTAATGATTCAATTCCCAAAGTGTTTATGATTCCCATAATAATTATATATGAAAAGTGTGACACACAGTGTGCACACACAAACACATACACATTGATATTATATATGTTGAAAACAAATTGAGAAAGAAAAAATGTAAGTTAGATATGGAACAAAACATTTCATCCTGATAAAAGCTGAATTGGGTACATGAAAGATATGTGTGGCCACAATAATCTAATAATGAAATATACACATTCATTCATAGGCAGCACTTCATGAGTATAATTCTCCCACTGCAACCACAGGTCCCATCTATGTGGCTTATTGATGGAACTCTTGGTTTACTGCCTTTGGAAGTATGATATTATAAGCAATTATGTAGGTGAATTATGGGTTTTAATTCCTTATGACATTAACTTAGATGTTTGAATATTGGAATGTTAACACATAATCTCAAGTAAATAGAATATTTTGACTTTGAGATTTCAATGGTTATTTCATAATTTGAAAGGATTATTAAAATTAAAGTTTGGGGCATTCATAACTACTGCCATAGTATTATTGGAATGTAGCCCTGATATGATTTTACCTCATTGTATAACTTGTAAATTGCTATTTTTGACAATGTAGTATGGGAGATGGAATAATAGTTAGTAAATTACTATCCTGGAGTATTACAAGATCTTGAAGTAGAAATATTGATATCATATTCAAAGGCACTTCATGACCTTCTGTGGCCCAAGTGAAAATGCACACCAGTATCTTAGAAGGACAAAGGATACTGCTTTTGCAGTTGCCTCATAAAGGCCAGAGCAGTAACCGGATATCCTGATATACTCTCATTCTCCCCTACAAGGACAAGATACAACTCGAGCAAATAGAGGCCTGTTGACTAAGCCCAATGATATGATGGTGTGGGGCAGGAGAGGAGAGCTGAAGAATATTAGGACAAATTTCCATTTCTATGGCCTAATGTTTCCATGTGGTGGTACTTCTGAAAGAATAATATTCCCGACCTTTCTTCTTACTTCTTTGTGATAATTTAGGCCAAAAATAAAACAACAACAAAACTGCAAAAGAAAACAAAACAGCCACCTTCACTTGTGTGGCTGAGCAAATTTGAGGCTTTAGTTTTGAACACCCAGCCTAAAGGACATATATAGCCTGAAGTGTTCTCCAGGAATACTGAAAGCTAAATAGAGTTCTAAAGAAATTGATATATATTTAATATACATTATTTTTATATAAATGTTTCTACATTATTTTATAACTATATCTGGAAAGTGCCTATATTATGATGATAAGTAAATCATTAGAAAGCTCATCAGAGTTTTTCTATGATCTAATTTGGCAGAATATAAGGGCTTCATTAAGTCAAAAACTGTTCCTTGATGATTTACTGTTTGTAGTATCTGAACACAGCAATAAAATGATGAGGAGTAAAAGTCAAAATACTGTCTTTAACATACTTCTATTATTAAAATATTATTTCAAAAATTTAAGGTGGTAATAATTGTTATTAAGATAAATAAACTTAGAAATTTAATTTGAAAGTGAGAGAGCATGGTTTATGTTTTGGATAGTGGTACTATATAGGCTACACATAAGTTGGTATGTGAGCTAAGGATAAAGGAAATAAAAGGATAATGTATTTGATGGAGAAATAAAGCTTCTAGATGCAGGAAACTGGATGTGTGAAGACCATGAGATGATAGTAGACTTAGAGTGTTTAAGGGATAGGATTGAGGCCATTGTGTTTGGGATGAAATGAATGAGGCTGAGAGTGGTGGAGGGAAAGGAGGGCAGAGTACCACAATGTTCATCACATGAGACTTTTAGATCACATTAATAGGTCCAGATTTTATTGGAGTGAAATAGAAAGGTGTCACAAGGTTTGGGGGAGAAGAGCGATGCGATATTAGTTATTTTAAAAGAATCATTCCAGCTCTTGTATAACCACCAGTCCTCAGGTTGACTGGAATTCAGGTATTAAAACTGGTTAAAAAGTTACTTTTAGAGTTCAGGAGAACAATATGGGAGGTTTGGAAAAAGGTGGGAGCTTTGATTATAATAAGGAGAAATCATATTCTGGATGCATTTCAGAAGCAGCATTTTGAGGGGCTCCTGGGTGGCTCAGTCATTAAACAACTGCCTTTAAATCAGGTCATAATCCCAGGGTCCTGGGATTGGGTCCTGGGATTGAACCCCACATTGGGCTCCCTCCTCAGTGGGAAGCCTGCTTCTCCCTCCCCCTCTCCCTCTCTCCCTGCTTGTGTTCCCCCTCTTGTGGTGTCTCTCTCCATCAAATAAATAAATAAATAAAATATTTTTTAAAAAGTAGTAGCATTTTGAAACACATTTGCTATTTGATTAAATGTGAAGTATAAAATAAATGTATTAAATTTAACTCTAAAGTTTGGACCAAAGATTGGAAGATTGGAAGGAGGTCTTTAAAGGAGGAGAGATATTCATGAGGTCAGTTTTGACATGTTAATTTTGAGCTGTCTATTTAATGTCAATTCAATTCATAGTTATAGAGTAGATGAGGGGATGTATAATGTGTCAGGAGATAAACCATACTGAGAGGTACAAGTTTGAGTGTATTTATCATACAAGTATAGCTAAAGATGAAATTTTCTAGTGTGGTAACCAGCCTCTAATGATTCCTTCTTTATGCTGTTCATACCCTCATATAGTCTTCCTCATTGTACCTTGATTAGCCAGTGTGACCAGTAGCATAAAATATAAATTATTTTTATGTCATTTCCAATATTAATTTATAAAAAGCAATATGCCCACTGCCTTAGTCACTTTCTCTGTCTTGGATCATTTTGTCTGGGGAAAACCAGTGGCCATGTCCTAAGAACACTCTCTATAGAGGCTCATGTAATAAAGAATTGAAGGCTTTTACCAAAAGACATTTGAATGAATGGATTCTCCTATCCCCATCACACTTTCAGAAAATTAAAGACCTGGACAATATCTATACTGTAATCTCATGAGAGACCTGAACCAGAATCACCAAATAAGCCACACTTGTATTTCTAACTCAAAGAAATAATAAATAAATACATCACTTATTTCATGGCACTAAACATTTAGGGTAATTATTTCTTTTAATAATACCACTATTTACTTAATTAATTTCTATTGGAATATATTGAATGCAATTCTCAATGCAGTAACAGAAAACTAATACAGAGTACCTTGAATTGGAAGCTGGCATAACAAAAACCTAAATTGTGAGAGAGACTTTGGAATCAAGCAGTGGTAGGGGCCAAAAGGAATATGAGAAGTACATTAGAAAAAGAATAAATTGCCTTGAACAGACTGTTAGAAATCTGAACTTTGAGGCAATTGCGAGTGAGTAATTAAAGGGAGGAGAGGAATATTTATTTTGAATCTGAAGGAAGAGGGATCCTTATTATGTAGTAGTAAAAGTTCAGCAACATATTTATCAATAGTTACACAGAAAATGCACCATAAGAACTGAATGATTTTGCTAAGAAAAATTTAAGCCAGGATGTGGATGTTGAAGATGTCATCTAATGTCTTCTCATTGTTTATAATAAAATACAAGAGGGGAGAATTACACTAAAGAAAGGAACAGAAACATAAAGGAATCTTAGGGCACTGCCAGTAAAACAAAGGCAAAACTGAATGTGTGATTTAATTTTTTTTAAATTTTTAAATTTTTGTGTGTGTGATTTTAAAATCATTTGTTAAGTTCTCAGAAACTATGAGGAGTAAATGTATATTTGTGTTGCTAAATGTTGTAGGTATCTAAGTATACAGTTTAGTCACACACACACACACACACACACACACACCAAAAGTCCTCTAAAATATTTATGACAGTGTTCTTCAAAGAACACTCATTTGATTCTCTCAATCAAATAAGACAGTTTCTAAGAGACTTGAGAGGATCAAGATGGTGACATAGAATGCCCCTGACTTTCCCTTCTCCCCAAAGCACGCCAAATATGTAGTTACATATTAATCAATCCTTTCTGAGAGAAATTCAGAAAGTAGTTCAGTGATTTCTACACAGAGGGTAACTCCAAAAATACCCACACAGAAATGAGTAGGAAAGAGTGATGCAATTTGCTAAAGCCCCACTCTTGGCAAAGAGTCTTGAAATTGGGAAGGAACAACCAACTCCCAGCTGATTGCACCATGTATACAGTACCCTAACTTTTAAGGTTATCACCTGAGGGATTGGGGCCCCAATTCATCTAGGTCTGATTGCCACTGGGGCTGTGCATTCACGAATCCCACATGAACATAGCAAACAACAAAACAACAGCAAAAGTTTTTAAATAGGCACAAGAGCATTCCCCATGGCTGTACACCCAGGCTCAGTTTCTCCTCCAAAAATGTTTAACTGCACATTTCCTCAGCTGCTGCCTGAGGCCTCTGCATCTAATCAGCCTGAATTGAAGTGCTGAATAGATTCCTCCCAAAAGAGCCAGTGGGCAGCCCTTCCTTGCATTCTCCCTCTCCTCAATCCAACAATAAAACCAAGTTTTCAGCTTCTGGGAGATCCACACTGAGACACTGTAATTATACTGGCAAAAGTTAATGACAAAAACTATTACAAGTTACAAGAGAAAAAACAAATTGCTAAGAGTATCAGAATATTTTATTTCAGCAGACACTTTGCAGGCCAGAAGGGAATGGGATGATATAATGAAAGTACTGAAACAAAAACTGCCAAACAAGAAAACTCTACCTAGCAAAATTGTCCTTTAGAGTTGAAAGAGATAAAGAGTTTTCCAGACAAGCAAAACTTAAAAGAGTTCATCACCACTAGATTGGCCATACAAGAAATGTTAAGGGAAGTTCTTCAAACTGAAATGAAAGGACATTAATTAACAACAGAAAACATATGAAAGCATAAATTTCCCAGGTGAGGGCAAATATGCAGTTAAATTCAGAATACTCTAATATTGGAATGGTGGCATCTAAACCAGTTATAACTCCAGTCTAAAGGTAAAATGACAAAAGTATTAAACATGACTATAACAATAAAATAAGATACAAATTACTGCATCAAAATCATGAAATGTTAGGGGAAGAGTGAAAATAATAGAGATTTTAGACTCATTAGAACTTCAGTTGCTATTACCTTAAAATAGACTTTTGTAGCCATAAGATATTTTATGTAAGCCTCCTGGCAACTACAAAACAAAAACTTCTAATAGATACACCAAAGATAAAGAAAAAGGAATCAGAGATTATCACTAAAAACTTAGAAAGAGAGAAAGAGAGGAAGAAAGGAGCAAGCATACTACAAAGCAGCCAGAAAACAACTAACAAAATGATGATGGCAATTCTGTACCTATCAATAACTACACGTGGCCTGGGGTATACCCCTTAAGATTAGGATATAGACTGCAAATGAAGAAATGGGAAAAGATAGCCCATGCAAATGGAAACCAACAGAAATCAGGGATAGGTATACTTGTATCAGACAAAATAGGTGTTAAGCCAAAAACTGTAACAAGAGACAAAGAAGGCCATTATGTAATGATTTGGTACAATATGTAAAAAGGACATAGCAATTAAAAATATTTATGTAACCAACAGGGCTGTGTGTATGTATAAATATATATAAAGCAATAATATATACATAAATATCTATTAAGCAATTATAACAGTAGGTGAATTCAGTATCCCATATTCAATAATGGATAGATCATCCAGATAGAAAATCAATAAGGCAACACTAGACTTGACCTACATGTTAGACCAGATGGATCTAACAGATGAACATATACAGAATTTTCCATTCAATAGCAGCAGAATACACATTCTTCTCAAAGGCACATGAACATTTTCCAGGACAGATCATCTATTAGGTTATAAACAAGTCTTAGCAAATTTAAGAAGACTGAAATCACATCAAATATCTTTTCTGGACACAATGGTATGACACCAGAAATCAGTTACAAGAGGAAAAGTGGAAAATTCACATGCTCCTGAAGAACTGGTGGTTCAAAGAAAAAAATCAAAAGGGGAAATTAAAAAAAAAAGTACCTCGAGACAACTGAAAATAGCCACACAAAATATGAAAACTTAAGGGATGCTGCAAAAGCATTATAAGAGAGAAGTTTATAGTGACAAATGCCTACATGAAGAAAAAAGAAGGACCTCAAATAATAACCTAACTTTATATATCAGGGAACTGAAAAAGAACAAAGTAAGCCCAAAATTAGTAGAAGGAAGGAAATAAATATCATAGCAGAAATAATTGAAACAGAGACTAATAAAGCAATAGGGGGAAAAAAATCAAAGCTAATAAAGGCAGGTTTCTTAAGAAAAGGTAATGAGAGGCCCTTGGGTGGCTCAGTTGGTTAAGCATCTGCCTTTGGCTCAGGTCATGATCCCAGGGTCCTGGGATGGAGCACTGCATCGGGCTCCCTGCTTAGAGGAAAGCCTGTTTCTCTCTTTCCCTCTGCCCCTCCATCTGCTCATGCTCTCTCCCTCTCTCTCAAATAAATGAATACAATCTTAAAAAAAAAAGAAAGGGTAATGAACAAACCTTTAGTAGACTAAAAAAGGAGAATAAAGACTCAAAATTAGAAATGAAAGAGACATTACAACTGATAACACAGTAATACAAAGGAACCTAAGAAATCACTATGAACAAATACACATCACTAAATTAGATAACCTAGTGGTCAGATAAAGAAATTAGATAAGTTCATAGAAACATACAATCCACCAAGACCAAATCATGAAAAAATAAAAAATGTGGACAGACCAATTACTAGTAAGGAGACTGAATCAATTAAAAAAAAAAAAAAAAAACTTTCCAAAAAAGAAAAGTCCAGGACTGAATGGCTTCAGTGGTGAATTCTACCAAATATTTAAATAATTAATATTGGGGCACCTGGGTGGCTCAGTGGGTTAAAGCCTCTGCCTTTGGCTTGGGTCATGATCCCAGGGTCCTGGGATCAAGCTCCACATCGAGCTCTCTGCTCTGCAGAGAGCCTGCTTCCTCCTCTTTCTCCCTGCCTGCCTCTCTCACTACTTGTGATTTCTGTCTGTCAAATAAATAAATAAAATCTTTAAAAATAAAAAAATAATTAATAAATCCTTCTTAAATTATTCCCCCCCCCAAAAGAAGACCAGACTTCCAAAGATATTTACAGAGACCAGCATTATCTTGATACCAAAGTTAGACAAGGACACTATAAGAAAAGGAAATTAAAGGTCAATATCTCTGATGAACATGAGTGAAAAATTCTCAACAAAATATTAACAAATTCAATTATTCATTAAAAGAATTGAATATCATGATCAAACAGAATTTATTGCTAGAACACCAGGATGATTCAATATCAGCAAACAATAAATGTGATAGGCCACAATAGCAAAATGAAGTATAAAAATCATATGATTACCTCAATAGATGCAGAAAAATTATGTGACAAAGTTAACATCCTGTCATGATCAAAATTCTAAACAAATTAGGGATAGCTTGAATGTATTACAACATAATAAAGGCATGTATGATATGCCTACACCTAACATCATACTCAGCAGTGAAAAGCTTAAAGCTTTTCCTCTAAAATAAAAAACAAAACAAGGATGCCCACTTTCACTACTTTTATTCAGCATAGTACTGGAAGGTCTAGCCAGAGGAATTAAGCAATAAAAGGAAATAAAAGGGATCCAAATCAGAAATTTAAAAAAAAATTGAATTTACCTCTATTTGAAGATTACATGATGTTATAGAAAACTCCAATGTTTTACCAGAAAACTGTTAGAATTAATGAATTCTGTATAATTATAGTATTTAAAAAATCAACATACAAAAATCAGTTTTGTTTCTAAACCCTAACAACAAACTGTTGTAACAGGAAATGAATAAAATAATTTATGATATCATCAAAAAGAGTAAAATATTTAGGATTAAATTTAACTAAGAAGGTGAATGATCTGTAAACGATAAGATAATGATGAAAGGAATTCAAGGAGACACAAATAGATGAAAGGACATTAAAATAATTAATATTGTTATAATGGTCATACTACCCAGAGATCTACAGATTCAACACAATCTTTATTAAAATACCATAGCATCATTCAGAGAAATAATGCAAATAACCTTAAAATTTTAAATGAATTTTAATGAAACAAGAAATAACAAAAGTTCTTTCTCTTCCCGAGAAAGAACAAAGGTGAAGACATCATACCTTTTGATTACAAACTATTATAATTAAAATAGTATGTTGTTTCCATTAAAAAGACACATATATCAGTGGAATACAATAGACACCCAATAAATAAACCCATGCATACAGTTAATTAATTTTCAACAAATGCACCAATAACACACAATGAGAAAACATAGTCTTCTTAATAAATGATACTGGGAAAACTGCATATCTACATATAAAAAAATGAAACTAGACCCCTATCTTATACCCATATACAAAAATCAACTCAAAATGGATTAAACACTTGAATATAAGACCTGAAATCATAGAACTCCCAGAAGAAAACATTGGGCATAAGCTCCTTGACTTTGGCCTTGGCAGTAACTTTTTGGAATTGACACATAAAGGAAAAGCCACAAAAGTAGAGCAAAAAAACAAAAAGTTAAACAAGTAGGTGACACCACTTCAGATTTCAGCTGTACAGCAAAGGAAATCATCAAAAAATTAAAAGGTAACTTATGTAATGGGAGAATATATTTGCAACCATTTACCTGTTAGGAGTTAACATCCAAAACATACAAGAAACCCATACAACAACAAATTATACAATGACTCAATGATAAAACAAAAAATGCTCCAATTTCAAAAAATGGGCAAAGGACTAGAATTTTATTTTTCTAAAAAAGACACATAAATGGCTGACAAGTACATGGAAACACATTCAGCATAATTAATCATCAGGGAAATGCAAATCAGAACCACAATGAACTAACATTTCATACCTGTTAGGATGTCTAGCATAACAAGACAAGAGAAGATAAATGATGTGGAGGATCAAGGACTTGTGGAAAAAAAAAGGATCTGTTGCACACTGTTGGTGGGAATATAAACTGAGCCATTACAGAAAATGAATGGAGGTTCCTGAAGAAATTCAAAATTAAAAACAGAACCACCATATGATCCAGCAATCCCATTTCTAGGCATATACCCAAAGGAAATGAAATCATGGTCTCAAGAAAGTAGCTGTACTGCCGTCTGCATTTCAATAGGTTGTATGTTTGTTTTATGTGTTTTTCAGTAAAATTAATGAACTTAATGGACTTAATGAAGTGGAAGATAATTTCTCTTTGACATTTTAATTTATTTTACAGAAACTTCTTTTTTGAAATGAACTTTAATTATTAAAAAATTGCCAATGTAATTTGTATAATATTATATTGAAGTTAGAATAAACCCACATTCACAGAATCACAAATTTTAAACTCTATAATCAATATAAACTATTTTACAAGTTCTACATGCCTTATCAAGTTTCATAGAGTTTAAATTCCCAAATGCATTTATCAGAAAAGTAAATCTAGTAGATTAGCTATCAACTCAGCACAAAAAAGCCCACTCTTACAAAGCTTTATTTCCTCTCAAAAGACAATGAATTCCTAATACATTTTTGCAACCTTTGTACAATGACTACTAAATAAAAAAATACACCCATTAAATGTACAAAAAACGATGTTCTCAAAATAACTTTTTTGAGTAGTTTACAAACAACTCTGCTACCTAGTGCCATTTTATTTTTGCACATGTTAGAGTTGGAAGAGTCAGAGGTTCTAGAATTCAGTTGCATTGTAATATTAGCATTCATTTTGATACAACTAATTAATTTTATCTGATCTTTTTGTCAGTTTTGTTGTACATTTATCTGACATTCTTCTTCCATGTATTTCTGCTTTTTTTTTTTACTTTTGTGCAAATATATTTGCAAAAATTTACAAAAATGTGCTTATTTGCAAAAATAATTTTCATTTTACAATTTGATTTTGATGTTCTTTCCATTAATAAGCGGAGTCTGTTTCCTGAATCTCGGATGCTTTATGACTTGCTTTAACCAATAGAATGCAGCAGTAATGATGTCCCAAGTTCTGAATTGAGCCTTTGTGAAGCCTTCCCCTGCTTTCCATTTGCAGAGAGAAGTCACCACCAATGAGATCAGCTCAGACCAACCAGCCTCTGCCAATCCAGGAGCTGCCTGAGTCACATTAGTAAATTGTGTCCATGATTCTTCATTTACATGTGTAGGGTTTTGCTTTCTGTCTTATCTCTTAAACTCTTTACCCATTTCAATTGTGAAATTCCTATTGCTTTCTAATTATATATCCTCCAAATAAAGTGAATGCAATTAATTCCTTATATATTTCCTTTTTATCAAATATTATGTCTCAAATAAGTTGTGCATTTCTTTGAAGTGGCAACTAGTATATAAACAGTAACTTGTGTGCAATAGATGTCCCATAAATGTCTTAGATAAACATCATGTTGATACTATTAAGACAAAGTGCTTGCAAAATGTCATTATTTAAATCTTTTTTTAGTAAATATTATATCTTTGCTAGTATAAAAGACATCTAGCATATTCTAATGATTATATATAAAGTGCTCTTGTGAAATATTTTAATGACTGCTGCTCAGAAATCAACCTGTATATGTCACAAGTAAAATTCTAGTTTTCTAAAGTGTGAGGAATTACCAAGCTTCTGAAACAGAGGATTGTGAGAGAATATTTATGTTATAATTTTCAGCTTTTTAGATAAATAGTATAGGAAGATAAGTATTAGGTGATTTTGATTATAAATGTCACTTGAAAATGCTAGTGGCATTTGCTAGAAGATTTTTCCCAATACTCAAGGAAGCACACATATATATATATATACACACTATATATATATAAATATATGTATAAAATATATATAATATATTTTTTTGATTCTATATGTTCCATAGTGATTGTAAAATGTTGATGAAAAATGTATTAATTTTAGCTGTCATTTAGTATTTTTTCAATGCATTACAAGCAAATAAAGTTAAAACTGCCTCAATATTATGCAGAAATTTTCTATAAGAAAAATCAATAGGTTTTAGGAAAGGAAGAAAAATACTCTCATTAAAATGGACTATATATGTAAAATTAAAGAGTTTACTTAGAAATGTTTTCATAAATCACTTTATATGTAACCTCTTTCATTTTTCAACTCAGAAACACCATCATTTGTTTCCTGTAAATTTATTTGATACTTTAATATATTCATCCTAGACTGGGTTTTATAACTTTAGCATTTTTCTGTCTCAACCATAATGATACTAATAACTTTAAGCATATCTACAATTTGAAAATGAATAAGAAATCAATTTTCTGTGAATCTAAAATAGCTTTAAAAAATAAAGTCTATTATTAAAAAATATATATCAACTGAGAACACATAAATAAAACCCTAAACAGACTGGTCTTTCTTATGTTCTACCCTTGATAACCAATTCAATGTTAATTTTTGTTTCCATTCTTGGGAAATGTTCTTTTAGTTAGTGATAATAGATTTTAGTTAGGTGATAATAGATTTTCTTCTGAAAGAGTCACCTTTATATATCTTGCATATACCAATACCCAAATCCAGGTGTGACTACCTGAATAATGTGTGGTGTATTTCAATTTTTTAAATTTAAATTTTGATAGATAAAATTCTTACTGATATTTTAGCACGACAACGAGTTAATAGACATTACAAAGAACAATGATTAGTTGTTATAATTGATTTTTTTGTAATAACACTTTGCATTGAAAATTTAGATTAATATTGTTATTGTAGATGTGATGTTTAGCATAACATAGTCAAGTCTAGTTTCATTAGAAGGCTCAGAAGTCATTCAGATTTGGTTTATATAGAAATGTTTATGAAAAGCACAAGAATAATTTCAATGGTGGGGCTCGGGAGTTAAGCTTGGTTTGTATGGGGGTCAGATTAACACACGATTTAGCTTTGCATTTAAAGAAATAAAATAATTTTGCCAAACCTAGAAAAAAATGATTAAGAATGATTAATGATATTATGTTTTAGCTCTGGCTTTATTAAGTGGACTAATAAAAATATTTCCATTTCTTTTTTTCCAGATAAGTGAAGAATTCTGACATTTTCCATAGGAATGTTTCATTCTTTTTTTTTTTTGAGGGGTTTTGATAATGAAATAGAACTACAATGGATTAAGATGACCCAGTTTTTTCAGTATATTTTTATATGTATTTTTCTTGATTTACTCATTTTAAAGGGAAATATTTTATTTAACAAATAGACTTCTGAATTTTCAGTCTGCACATATAACCTGATTTAACTGCCTACATTCCAAGACTTATGCTTTGTTTTAGTTATTGCCCCACCCCTACCATGACTGCTTTGGTCTTTTTTAATTTTTGAAAACTGTGTCAACTGCTTGGGACATTAATATCTAGATTAATGTAGCATACTGAAAATAATTCTTGTTCTTTAATTTTCATCAGTATAAATTTTATTATACTTGTTGAACATTTTACTTGAGAATTTAAGTCATTCATTTTTCTAGTTCAAATTTTGAATTCCTATGAAAGGCAATTAGTACTAAATTTAGAAGAGTAAGTTTAGAGGATACCTTGTATTTATATCATGTCATTTTGAAGTGAACAGAAAAGTTAACATGTAGCTTTTTCCAGAATATTTTACCATAATTCTACAAATATATTTCTCTGCAACCTCCACTTTGTTGTTTACCCATTCCTCATATACGTGTGTGTGTGTGTGGGAGAGAGAGAGAGATATTCATTACTCTCATGAAATATTTACTATGTGCCAGGAATTATAAGAGTTTTATACATATTACCTCATTTAATCCACTCTGTTTTATGAAGGAGATACACTTTCATCTATGTTACAAAATGAAATGGGGTTTGGAAACATTAATTGAATTGCCCAATATCACACAATGTTATCTTCCTATGCACAACCTATTGCCGACCAGTGTTTTCTCCATTTTAGTGAGCTGCTTATTCTTTTAACATACATAATTTAAAACATTTGTTCAAGTGCTTGAGGAAGTATCAGGTCCTTTAAGAAAAGTTGAATTTCTGCTAGGCTGGATGAGAAACTGGGTCGTGAGGAAGAATGAAACAAATGAAACTACCTGATGCAAGGTTAAGGATATCTTGCTACAAGAATTGTTAGATGTTCTAACAGAGGAAAGCAGAGCTAAAGCAATACACAAAGCAATTGACTCAGTGACAACTCTTGGTAAAGACAGAGACCATCATGTTTCCCTAGTGATGACCAACATGCATCATGTTTCCCTAGTGATCTCACCCTACTAATACATTACAGTCTATATTGACAACATAAAATTCAGTCATAGGAAATTTTCATATATTCAAACACTTTTATTTGCATGACTTAGTTTTTTATCATTTTTTAATGACCAGGGTAGTATGTTGGCTAAACCAGTGTCTAGTTGTTTCTTTAAGGCTTTCTTTAAGGCTCGCTCTATTTTCATAGTGCCTCATACAAAGTGCCAGGCACATTCAGGCCCTCAGTAAATATTTATCGAATGAATGAACACCAAATAAATCAGTCAATAAGCCAGGCATTGATGTGAACTGGTTCACTTTGTTATTTCAAATTAGAAAGTAAGAATTAAGATCAGTACTCTTGGCTTGATATCACTTCTTTGCTGATATCATGTGTCATTTTTGTATAATTGATCCAATAATACTGACTTTGTTACAAGTAAAAACATTTAACACAGCAACACTGAACCAAAAACCATGTAACATACTGAAAGCACAAAGTTAACTAAGCTCCTATCTGGTCTCAGAAGATTTTGAAATCTAGAGGCAGAGACCAATTAGTAAATCAGGAATTACACTGGTGTGATCAGTGCCTAACAGAGTAAGCAGAGAATGAAATGGGATCAAGGAAGTAGTATCTAATAAAATCTGGTATTTTGATGAAAAAGTATTGGACGATTTGGCTGAGATGAACACTTTAGAATGAGGGAAGGGAAATTAAATACAGATGAAAGGTCAAGGCTAAAGAAATAGCAAACCCCATCGCTTAATCTGTAAGAATTTCAGAAAAACTAAAATGAATGGGATTGAACACTTGAAAGACAAGAAATTATAGCCAAATTGGAGGCAGTGATCCTGGGATATCTTAGGTGCTAGCTTGTTTAATGAGTTTGAACTTTATCCTGGAAGCCCCATGGATGGCAGTTGCATTGTCTGAAAATGAAATATTATTTAAAACCTTAAATGATAAATGGCTGAAAATAGTTATTTCTTGAGGCAAATAAGTTACTAAAATAGTACCCATTAACTATCAGTGTGCATAGCATTATTCACACAATTTCAGTTTTTGTTGAAATTTTATCATTCCATTGAAATTTTACTAATCAGAGATGTAGTCCCTAAACAAGACCAAAAGCATGGTGCATCCATGAAAATTGAGCATCAGCAAAGTATCATTACTGAACTCAACTTGGGATAAGGACTTTTTTCCTGGTGTTATGAATCAGTAATTTATCACTAAGATCAAAAAGGAGAAAGCTTAGTTAGTAAGGAATCTCTGATAATTTGGGGATTTCAATTCTCTCCTTATATTCATTTTCCAGTTTCTTGCTTCAAAGAATATGTTACTTCATAAGCTTGTTTAAAGCATTAATATGCTTAAAACTTGCTCATAATAGAATATGTAGATGGCCTCCAAAGCAATCTACCACATTCAAATTCAATATTCATATTAATTTTCTCAAGACTCTTGAACACTTTATAGTGCTAATTATGTCTATTAATGTGTCATTTACTTTGAAATGATATGTATGTTTTCTTCTAAAATAGAAATCCTTAATTTTGCTTAGCAGAGTTCTATTTCAGTAAGCCTTTCTGATCTAATGACTCTGATTTCTCTTGGAAATAATAGGTTTACTTGTACAATGAATAGTAACACATATGTTTAATGCAGATAACTGACTGCTTATCAAACTGGTCCTAATTAGACATTTTTGCATTATGGGATTAATATGAGTGCTCTTGGGACAGGGCATACAAAGCATGTGAATGTTCCAAGTGAGAATACATTTACAGAGATGGCATTTTCCATTTCACACTAGCTTTGTACTATTTGACAAATGCTAACGTATACAGGTGCATGACTAGGTCTTGATTGCACTTGCCTGGCAAACAGATATGGGGGATTTCTGTAGAAAATAACAGATATTGTGGATTTGAGAGGAAAAATATTTAAAATAATGATATTCTATTTTTACATAGTTCTTCTAAATAGATGTTTCAAGAGATGGGAAATTTCACAAGTTATAGGTTCCAGTGCTCAATGAAATTTATTGGTATGAAATGATGTATTTTCCAGGTTGCTATTGAAAACTAGCATAAAAGGGTCCTGGCTGATTCATTTTTGTGATTCCATCTTTTTTTTTTTTTTTTTCTCACTCATCCATTTTTTCTTTTGTGACTTTGGAGATAGCACCAGGTTTCTTGATTAAATGTAAGTAACGTGGATACGAAGCTAAATCAGTTTGCCAACATTTATGCTTTAACTTAAAGCAAATCTATCAATTTATATACCTAAAATTAATCCTTATAGCATGTCAGATTAAGATATATTTATACTTGAGCTAAAGAACCATTTCCTGCACATTTTCATTTTAAAAAGCTCTGAGATATTCAACTTTCTTTTGCATAAAACTCCTCTCTGTCATCTTTTTGCATAAAATCACATTCTTCACATTATGACTTTTACCAAAATTTTCTTGCAATTATGATGTCTTTCCAATATGACATCTAGAAGTAAATGATGAACACTTTATTTGCTAAGTATAGTATGTGGCATGCCAGCAGGGACAAGTGACCCAGAAGTCGTGGGCCAAGGTCTGCCAGAGTGGCCTGGCCTGGGGAAATCTCACAGGCAGTATCAACAGCAGGTCACCCATTGAATTCACCCTTTGAAACATTCATAGCTATTTGGCAAGGCCAAAAATTACACTTAAGAGTCCTTAAAAAGGAACTTGAAATTTTGACTGTGGGGCTTTGAAGCTGTATAAACAGGAAAGCTGACCCTACTTCTGGTGTCATAAGGGGTGAGTGCTAACATAATAATAAAAAATACAGAACTTTGACTATAGCCCTATTTTGGCAACCTAACATCATCCCCATCTGTGGCATAATTCAGTGTCTGGGGTCTAATATCTGTGGTTGCAGCTGTTTGATGGGCCATCATTTGCTCCGTCTTTGCTTATGATTGGGAAATCTTCTGTTCCTTACCATTCTCCTCATGATGGGAACTGGGCCAGGATAGGACTGTGATCCAAGCTTTGTAGCCAACCAGAGTTAATTGTTTAATACTGTGCAATAGCTTGTTTCTATGAACCTATTCAGGAGGTCAATTGCATTCCTGAGAACCCAGCTACCATGGGATCAAACTCAAAGAAACGTTCCCTTATCAGTGAGTAAGATACTATTGATGTGATTAATAAAATACCATATATTATCTACATTACATACATATTCA
This sequence comes from Mellivora capensis, assembly GCA_004024625.1. Lineage (NCBI taxonomy): Eukaryota > Metazoa > Chordata > Mammalia > Carnivora > Mustelidae > Mellivora > Mellivora capensis. The sequence goes on from PISX010006406.1 coordinate 41,119, forward strand.
GTAAAATAATTAAAAATATAAACAAGCAGGAAGAAAGCGATGTGTTTTATCTCAATTGTCAAGTGTCCCATAACCATTTATCAAATAGCCCATTCAAAATGAATAGTCTATTCATTTTGCACTGCCCCTCTGTCAAATACCAAGTTCCCATATATGTACATAGGTATTTCTTTGCTTTCTATCATATTCTATTGGTTCGCTGGCCTAACCCTGTGTTAATACCACAGGCTGCAGTTGTTGATAATTTAATTTTCCAGAGTACATGAAAGAGAACTAAACAATAATGTTCTTCAAGAACTTCTTATGTTATATAAGTGTTATTCATGCATCCAGTGTACAGGTAAACATTAGTATAAAAGTTCAAATTCATTAAGGAAAACATGACACTGGCAAGCTTTCATAGCATTTAATGTCCTATTCAAATATGTAACAAATTATTTTCCAAGACAAAATTCTCTATTCCTTTTCTCCAATAAGTTTAAGGTTGTAAGTCATTGCCTACAAAAACAAAACAAAACAACAACAAAAAAAAACCTATGAGTTGTCAATGCTCTGTGTAAAGAAAGCATCAGAAGATGCTTTGAGATGATTGCATGTATATATGCATTACATTAAGCAAAAGAAATCTGGGAAGTTCAGAACTACAAGTACAAGTTGGTTAAAGCACATTATTTGCTTCTTTAGGAGAAAAATAGATACCTTTATTCTATCTGATAAAACTTGTGGTTCTAGAAATGGGAGAAAACCTGGTAAAATTATGTTGTGAAGAAGTTTGGATGAAAGAGAGAATATCAGTTAGAAAATTATACAAATGACTACTGAATATGGGACACTTTTAATAGGATAGTTATTCTTTATAATCAAAAGTTAAATATCACAAACCTATTGCACATTCTTGAAATCTTCATAAGCAATTTGATAACTCAGTTCTTCAAAGAAATCACTTAAACATGAACTGAGTAAACTTGTCAGACTAAGGTAGTAGAGGTACAAGACTTACATCCACTGCTTTCACACAGCCCTCTCTTGTGCAATGTCAGAAACCAGCTTCCACTGGGATCATAAAGGATACCTAGCACCTCAGTTCAATAGTTTTCATTAATGGTTGAACTGGATTATGTCCAATGTCCTGGGTCATAGCAATAATGACCTAACTGGTGTTCAAGCTTTCTCCTAATGCTCCTTCAATATATTCTCCCAATGGCTTCGTGGACATATCTCTAATCTGAAAAACAATGTCACCACAATAATTGAAATACTTTATTTCTTTCCAAACACTTTAGTAAAGAATAATTTACCATGATCTCTGCCTACCTGGCTAAAATCATTCCCACTCACTCCAATACACACACACACACACATACACACCTGTACCCCAATAAGCATCTTATTATCAAGCAACATGGAACAACATACAGTCTCTTCATTTATTCCTTTACATGATAGAGGAATAGGCTAACAAAAAAGGTAATTAAGGAGACTATATAGTGTAATGATACATATTCTAGTCACAAACATGCCAAACAAGCTCCTACTGCAAGACATTTGCACTTGATGTTCTCTCTGCCTAAAAGGCACTTAGAGTAGTTAAAATGAGGCAAGCAAGTGGAAGAATACTGTTGAAAAAAGTTCTCCCAGTTTTTTCATCAAGTTTTTTTTTAAGATTTATTCATTTTAGAGAGAGAGAGCCTGGTAGAGGAAGAGGAAAAGAGTCTCAAGCAGACTCCCTGCTTTGTGTGGAGCCCCATGAGGGGCCCTATCTCATGACTCTGAGGTCCCAACCTGAGCCCAAACCAAGAGTAGGATGCTTAAGTGACTGTACCATCCAGGTTTCCCTCATCAGGCTTTTATTTTCATTTATTCCTGTTTCAAAATTTGTGATAGGCAGTCTCTCAAACTGGAAGCTTTCTTTGATATTTGCTAAAGTCTGGTAAAGGTGATGTTTCTTGGAGTTTTAACAGCAGGTTCTGTATACCTCTAATTAAAACTGTTAGAGCACACTGTGCTGATCTATTTCAGTGTACATGTTTGTTGAGTTACCCATCTCTAGAACAGGAAGGCGTTCACTATTGTGTGACTCAATGATCTAAAAGGCTGTAAAGGATGGCAATTAAAAATAGAATTCTTGGACTCTAATGTCAACTTTTCTAGGTGTTATATGTAGCTTAAGAATCAATTAACCTCACTTTTTCAGATTTCTTACCTCTAAATTAGAAATAATTATAAAAATATAGTACTTGATATAGGCCAGCCATTGTTTCAGGAGCCTCATACTTATTAATCCATGCATTTCCCCCCCTCTAATATGGCTTTTATTATTACTTTTTAAAATGTTTTGTACAGAACCCAGAGGATTTTTTTCCCCAGAAAGTAAAGTATAGTGTTTCCTCCTTCTAAATATTAAACAACAGAATTTCCAGTCCAGTGACTCAGTGGGTTACACACGCTTTTTTTTCTTTTTTTAATTTCTTTTCAGTATAACAGTATTCATTGTTTATGCACCACACCCAGTGCTCCATGCAATAAGGGCCCTCCTTAATACCCACCACCTGGCTCCCCTAACCTCCCACCCTCCACCCCTTCAAAACCCCTCAGGTTGTGTTTCAGAGTCCATAGTCTCTCATGGTTCACATCCCCTTCCAATTTCCCTCAACTCCCTTATCCTCTTCATCTCCCCATATCCTCTATGTTATTTGTTATGCTCTATAAATAAGTGAAACCATATGATAATTGACTCTCTGCTTGACTTATTTCACTCAGCATAATCTCTTCCACTCCTGTCCATGTTGGTACAAAAGTTGGATATTCATCCTTTCTGATGGAGGCATAATACTCCATAGTGTATATGGACCACATCTTCCTTATCCATTCATCCATTGAAGGGCATCTTGGTTCTTTCCACAGTTTGGCAACCATAGCCATTGCTGCTATAAACATTGGGGCACAAATGGCCCTTCTTTTCACTACATCTGTATCTTTGGGGTAAATACCCAGTAGTGCAATTGCAGGGTCATAGGGGAGCTCTATTTTTAACTTCTTGAGGAATCTCCACACTGTTCTCCAAAGTGGCTGCACCAACTTGCATTCCCACCAACAGTATAAGAGGGTTCCCCTTTCTCCACATCCTCTCCGACACATGTTGTTTCCTGTCTTGCTAAATTTGGCCATTCTAACTGGTTTAAGGTGGTATCTCAATCTGGTTTTAATTTGAATTCCCTAATGGCTACTGATGATGAACATTTTTTCATGTGTCTGATAGCCATTTGTATGTCTTTATTGGAGAAGTGTCTGTTCATATCTTCTGCCCACTTTTTGATATGATTACCTGTTTTGTGTGTGTTGAGTTTGAGGAGTTCTTTATAGATTCTGAATGTCAAACTTTTGTCTGTACTGTCATTTGCAAATATCTTCTCCCATTCCGTGGGTTGCCTCTTTGTTTTGTTGACTGTTTCCTTTGCTGTGCAGAAGCTTTTGATCTTAATGAAGTCCCAAAAGTTCATTTTTGCTTTTGTTTCCTTTGTCTTTGGAGACATATCTTGAAAGAAGTTGCTGTGGCTGATATCAAAGAGGCTACTGCCTATGTTCTCCTCTAGGATTCTGATGGATTCCTGTCTCACGTTAAGGTCCTTTATCCATTTCGAGTTTATCTTTGTGTACAGTGTAAGAGGATGGTCAAGTTTCATTCTTCTACATATAGCTGTCCAATTTTCCCAGCACCATTTATTGAAGAGACTGTCTTTTTTCCACTGTATATTTTTTCCTGATTTGTCAAAGATTATTTGACCATAGAGTTGAGGGTCCATATCTAATCCAAAAGAAAAGAGAGAAAGCTCAAATTAATAAAATTATGAATGAAAAGGGAGAGATCACAACTAACACCAAGGAAATCGAAGCAATCATCAGAAGTTATTATCAACAGTTATATGCCAATATGTTCAGCAACCTAGATGAAATGGATGCTTTCCTGGAAAACTATAAGCTCCCAAAATTGAACCAGGAAGAAATTGACAACCTGAATAGACCAATATCTAGTAACGAGATTGAAGCAGTGATCAAAAACCTCCCAAAAAACAAGAGCCCAGGACCTGATGGATTTCCTGGGGAATTCTACCAAACATTCAAAGAAGAAATAACACCTATTCTCCTGAAGCTCTTTCAAGAAATTGAAGCAGAAGGAAAACTTCCAGACTCTTTTTATGAAGCTAGCATTACACTGACCCCCAAACCAGGCAAAGACCCCACCAAAAAGGAGAATTTCAGACCAATATCACTGATGAATATGGATGCTAAGATTCTCAACAAGATCCTAGCAAATAGGATCCAACAGCACATTAAAAAGATTATCCACCATGACCAGGTGGGATTCATCCCTGGGTTACAAGGATGGTTCAACATTCACAAATCAATCAATGTGATAGAACAAATCAATAAGAGAAGAGAGAAGAACCACATGGTCTTCTCAATTGATGCAGAAAAAGCATTTGACAAAATCCAGCATCCGTTCCTGATTAAAACCCTTCAAAATATAGGGATAGAGGGAACATTCCTGGACTTCATAAAATGTATCTATGAAAAACCCACAGCAAATATCATCCTCAATGGGAAAAAGCTCACAGTCTTCCCGTTGAGATCAGGAACACGACAAGGATGCCCACTCTCGCCACTCTTGTTCAACATAGTATTAGAAGTCCTGGCAACAGCAATCAGAAAACAAAGAGAAATAAAAGGTATACAAATTGGCAATGAAGAAGTCAAACTCTCTCTCTTCGCAGATGATATGATACTTTATAGGGAAAACCCAAAAGACTCCACCCCCAAACTACTAGAATTCATACAGCAATTCAGTAATGTGGCAGGATACAAAGTCAATGTACATAAATCAGTTGATTTCTTATACACTAACAATGAAAATACAGAAAGGGAAATTAGAGAATTTATTCAATTTACTATAGCACAAAGAACCATAAGATACCTGGGAATAAACCTAACCAAAGAGGTAAAGGATCTGTACTCGAGGAACTATAGAGCACTCATGAAAGAAATTGAAGAAGACACAAAAAGATGGAAGACCATTCCATGCTCTTGGATCAGAAGAATAAACATTGTTAAAATGTTTATACTTCCTAGAGCAATCTATACTTTTAATGCCATTCTGATCAAAATTTTGCCGGTATTTTTCAAAGAGCTGAAGCAAATTTTTCAAAGTGTTTTTTTTTTTTTTTGATTGTGTGTGTATTCTATATTCTTTGATCTTCCTTTCCTAATGTTTTCCTCCAGTTTCTCGTAAGAATTTTTCCTTGTTTTCCATAATTTAGTCATTTGCATAATTGTCAATAATGTAACATGTTATTTCCATTGCCACAAAAAAGTTTTTTTTTTTAAGATTTTATTTATTTATTAGACAGAGAGAGATCACAAGTAGGCAGAGAGGCAGGCAGAGAGAGAGAGGGAAGCAGCCCCCTGCTGAGCAGAGAGGCCGATGCGGGACTCGATCCCAGGGCCTGGGGATCATGACCTGAGCCAAAGGCAGAGGCTTAACCCACTGAGCCACCCAGGTGCCCCACCACAAAAAAGTTTTAAAGAATTTTTCAAAGTTCCTGATGCAATCATTATAAGCAGTTTTGTTCTCTTGTCATCTATCATTGTCACCATTAGATAATCAACAGGTATAGTTTTCACAATGTTTCCTTCATGTCTATGTAGTTTTCAGTAGTTGGAGATCTTACATTGAAACTAAACTTGACTGTGGGTGCTACAGAAGATACTTAAAAATACATGCAAAATATTTTATAGATGTAAAGAGAATCTAGGAGATTGCAAAATCAGATTTACATATATACCTACATGTGAAAAAAAATAGAGTATAATAAAATTACAGCAAATAGACCAGTGTGATATGAACTTATACAGGATATAAAAACAGGATTACACACATAAATAGCACTTTCTATGTTCTAGGCACAGTTCAATTTAATATAGTTTTATCTATATTCATCAAATTACTATAACAACTCTACAAGGAAAATGCAATTGTCATCCCTGTTTTGGAGATGAAGGAACTGAGTCCCAGGACTATAGAATAACTTGCCCAAATTCTCACAGAGAGGTGAGAATCAGTTGTGCCTTGCTGCAGACAGCCAGGCTCCAGATTTTGAGCTCTCCAAGACCAGGCAGTACTGCCTTTCAGGACATACACATAGGAAAAATGGATGCCTTTCAACACCAACTTAAAGAATAAGAAACTGTAGCTACATTAGCAAATGTTTGTAAACAAGAATATCATCTTGTGATGTATTTGTATAAATACATTGGGCAAGATTTTGTGAAGACACCAAAAGAAGTACAAGTCTGTTGCTTTAGTGTAAGGAAATAGAATGCTGGCTTAACCTTGGGATGAAGTCAGAGGTAATAATTTTAAAGTTTTGTGTATGCGTGTGTGTATGTGTGTGTGTGTGTGTGTGTGTGTAAGCTTTTGAAATAATCTCACTTTCTCCAAGGGACATAGAGACAAATGGATTTTCTGTGTGTGTGTTTTCCAAAAAAGAGGTCATATGCAAACACCTTTGGACAGCTGATTGGAAATTATAATGAGGTAGATATAGTATACATGTATACAATTTTAAGTAATAAAAGAGATATTTTTCTCTTTTTTTTTTAAGATTTTATTTATTTACTTGTCAGAGAGAGCGAGAGAGCGAGCACAGGCAGACAGAGTGGTGGCAGGCAGAGGCAGAGGGAGAAGCAGGCTCCCCGCCGAGCAAGGAGCCCAATGTGGGACTCGATCCCAGGATGCTGGGATCATGACCTGAGCCGAAGGCAGCGGCTTAACCAACTGAGCCACCCAGGCGTCCCGAGATATTTTTCTCTTTTAATAACAAGCTATAAATGCTGGAGGGGATGAGAATTGAAGGTCACAGGCTCTATTTATTTATAGTGCTTTCTTAAAGGAGGAAATAGTTTGGACAAAGTTTCAGAGTAACAACAGCTCTGAAAATTGTCTTTAAGGAGGCAAAGCATTTCTGAAGTTTGTCCTTTTGGATTTGAACATACTGATTTTTACAATTAATTGTTATGTCAGCACTTCATCTACCCCAAAGGAAAAGAATCATAAATCTGCATTATGCTTTGAGGAAAGAGCATTACCAAGCTCTAGTATTAGCTTTCAAACCAGCTATTTCCAGTAACAGGTCAGATTTACCCACTAGCTATTCTTCCACACATGCATAGATTCATATTTTATGCTGACTGGGTTGTATTTTTTTAATCTACCTATTACTTAAGCTCTTATTACAGCATTTATTTTCAACATTTACAAATATGTGTGTGTGTGTGTGTGTGTGTGTGTGTGTGTTTTCTTTGTAATTTTTTTCCAATTGGGATATATAATCTGGATGTAAAGTGTTTTAATGATGTGAAACAAGTCTTTTTAAACAATAAATAGTATCAGGTGTTACCTCTGCATTGAATCTGTATCACATTATTATTATGGTAATTATTAATTTAAATTCTTCATATGAATTTAGCGGTATTTCTGTACACTTGTTTTGATTTTAAGAACAAGTCAAGGTAAGTTTCAGAATTTCTCCACTATGGTTTCGTTTTGCCTGCTTTAAGATAGAAACCAAGTCATCAGCCTAATCTTCCCAAGCACTTAGGAATGTGTCATAGTGTATGGAAACAAAAAGGACTAAAATCTTTCATTTAGGATATGTCCTTGATTAATTTTTTGTCATAGCTTGATTCTTCCATTAAAAAGAATCATTCCCATTCAAATCATATTAGCCTTGACTATCCAGAGCTGAAAACAATTAATAGGAAGAGTAAGTACTCATTGGTTTCTTGGGAAGTTCAAGAGAAAAGGAGTACTCTCAGATTTTTAATCTTTCTCTCCTTTGTTTTTCTGATTTGCTTCTGCAAGATTTTGACGGAGGTATCCTATTTTTGGACCACAAAAAACTCAGTTACTTAGAGAAGAATGGAAAAAATGAACTAAGGTATATTTGCCTGTTTGTCTCCCTGTAGAATAGAGTTTAAAAAGATATAATATTTAAAAGTGTTGAAGCAAGTATTAAAATTTTTACCAAACCCCATCATCTCACAACCTTGTTCATCTCCCAGCATGCACTGTGCTGTAAGTAACTGCCAACATATCAGGATGTTCAGGTTATTGGCTCTTATAATCATCAATAGCCAGCAATGATCTTGAGCACCTTGCAAGTTTTCATATTCTTTGCTGTGCCCTGCAAAAAATCAAGTGACATAAGATATGAACCTTTCTGCAATAAAAATCTGTTAGGGGAAACACACAAGAAATTATTTTCAAGTAAGTGGTATGTCTCATGAAATCAACCACACTCATGTAAAGAATACCATTGGAATTACTTAAGAAGAAAACACAAGATACCCCCTCCTTGTGGAGATTGAGATAAATTAATTCTCACTCTTACTACAACCCACAACTTTCCTTTCTCCTTCTCTTAGCAAAAAAAAAAAAAAAAGAAAAAAAGAAAAAGAAAAGGAAGAAGGCAGCATAGGGTGTGATTTCTCAGGATTGGGGCAAAATAAATGAGCATTGCTGAGCTTTTGTGTTGTAAAGATAGTGATTTTAATGAAGTAAGGGCATTAAAAGTATGAGTAGTAAGTTTAAAGATTTAAAATGTAGGCAGTACATTTTAAATTTACTTAAGTAAATTACTTAAAAAAAAATTACTTAAGTAAAGAAGGACTTTTGTTAAGCTTATCCTTGCTAGAACTGCCTTTATCAGGCAAAGCAAAAAGAAATATAGGATGATAGCTTCAAAGATGTCAAGGTCAAAGGAAGTGTTCTTAAAGTAATCCACACCTAGATTTTTTTTTTTCCTTCCAGATGGGAAAGAACTAAGAGGCAGAGTGAAAGTAAAGATATAAAGAAATAAAGGAAGCTAACTGATAGACCATAAACCAAAACACTGCCAAGGGAAAAAAGAAGGAATAGAGAAGGAAGACTTTATTTTAAAATAAAAGAGTATTAACCCTTCTTTTAAGACCTGGGAGAGAATGGAAAGATGAATTATGATAAAATGTATTTTTGAATAAAGATCCAAATGTAAGGGTATTTAGTAATGGAGAATAGATTTCAGTGTGTGTGTGAGGCATCTTGCCATATTTCATTTAGCATTATCCAGTTTACCCAAGCATTAAGTTTAGAGGGAATATGTCAAGAAAACAGAGACAGTCTGCAAATAATATGGCATTTAAACCATTGGGTTCTCCATTGTGTCTTAAAATGTCATTTCTTTATGTTAAATTATGGGAGCTTTAACTATGAAATTGTCTTCTTCTGGCTATTGTTTACTGCTTTGAGGATGTTCAACTGCATTATGTGGATCTAGTAATGTTTTTGGAAGAGGATCCAATAAAATTGTGCAACTCCCTTTGTACACTCTCAGGTAAAATTATAATATCAGGAGCAAGAGGGAGTTTTGTTTTGTTTTGTTTTGTTTTCAATAAACTCTTTGATTCTATTTCATTTGTTGGGCTCTTTCTCCCTAACAAAGGATCATGTCCTGTACTAAAAATCCTCTGCCTATGGGCTAAACAATAACTTCTCAAAAAACGTGTATTTGTGTATTGTACAAACATCTCATTCACGGTATAGTATCCAGAATTTAAGTTTTAGGATAGTCTTGCCAAGTAGACAGTCCAATCTCAAGGATAGAGACAATCCCTTTTTTATTATCTTTTAAAGATTTTATTTATCTATTTGTCAGAAAGAGAGTGAGAGAGTGAGCATGAGCAAGGGGAGCAGCAGACAGAAGGAGAAGCAGGTTCCCTGATGAGCTGGTAGACAGATGCAGGGCATGATCCCAGGATTCTGGGATCATGACCTGAGCCAAAGGCTGGTGTTAGCCAAATGAGCTACCCAGGCATCCCTAGAGACAATTCCTATGTACACTTGAATCCTATCATCTAGAACATAATCTAACACTTCAGGGAAGCTCAACATACACTACTAAAGCCACTATTCAAAGTCCCACTGTGTCCACCAGGAGCACACCATTAGGCAAACAAATTAAAATTTGTCAGCGTACTATGGCAAGAGGGAATGCACTTCAGGATCACCATGCAGTATGTCAAAAGGGTTTTAGAAAAGGGTATTTATAGGATTTGGGGGACTAGGTAAGTCATAGGAATATATTTGAAGAACTGATCAAAGTTCCTTATAAAAAACAGCAAGGTTAGAATTTATAGTTAAATAACCTTGCAGATTACAGTTATATTGACAATGCTAGGGAATAAAAAACTGATCATAAAAATGTTCACATCCCTACTTTCCTCTTATGCTTTGGCCAAATCACTTACTTTGGTGAGTGGGATATTGAAAAACATGATAATCCAGGGCTTGAGGAGTATGCCTTGGAAGTTACTTTATTTTTACTGGTAGACTAGGTAAACAAGATATTGTCTAGGTAAACAAGATAGCCAGCTAGATACAAATCCAGGGGAGGATGGAGGTCATTCTAGATTAGGCCATCCCAGATGAACGGTCCCCCAGACAGGCTGGTGACTGACCGCAGACAAATAAGCAAACCCAACTGAGAGCAGAAGCACTATCCAGATGAGTCCAACCCAAACTGCTGACTCCTAGAATCGTGCTCTAACTAAATGTTTATTGTTTTAAGTTACTAAGGTTTATAATGGTTTTATGTCTCAAAAGCTAACTGACAAAGCGTCAATAAAGATGAGCCATTTTGGCAGTCTGTTCACCTCCATTCAAGTGAGCAATCACTCATTAACTATGCTTAAGATTTATGTTAAATCCATGAGTTGAGGACTTTTTGTGACTAGCTGCTCACATTGGTTGTCTCAAGGTTTGCTCAATCCTTCTGAACTACCCTGAAAAGACTACCCTTTTTTAATGGATTAGAACCTTCAAATGACACCTTAAACTGAACTCCAATGAAAAGCCAGTAAAGTAAAAAGAAGCCCTCACGCTATTCCAGTACTTGTCCTTGCACTGGGGAAATGGAGTTAGGGGGATGAACTGAGTCTCCCACATAGTTCAAACTCCATACAAATACACAGTGCCAAAAAAAAAAAAAAGGAAATTTGGGAAATTTAGAACTGTCTTAGTCTAACCTCAAAAATATGCTTGGTTATCTGTGTCCATATATTTTTTTTAAATTTTTTGAGAAAACTCAAAAGAAGTAACTCAAAAGCTTGTATTACTTATAAATGAAAAAATAATTTTGAGTAACTCAATGCAAGTGCAGCAGCTTAATTACAAGCATGAAGTGTGTAACATTTTGGTAAAGCACTGGCCCTATTGAAGACATTGTTATAAAGCAGTGTTTTAAGTCCATATTTTGCCATGGCTATAATTTAACAGTTTATAAGCAAAATTAATGTGTTGTGTTTCCCTTTGAAAAATACAGCACATTTTATTCAAAGTGGCTTGCTAGTCCTTTTTGTTGCTGCCAAAAAGACCTGGTAGACACTGACAAGGAAATGGAATATTGTGTGGGCCAAATTTCTGACATTCATTTCCCTCAGACATTAATTTAGTACAAAGGAGAATAATCTGCTGTTCACAAAGAAGAAAAAAAATACCAACACATTTGAAGCCAAATCCTTTCACTTAAAGGTTATATGACTAAACATAATTTTCTCAGGAGGGAATTTTGTTGTTTGAAATGTCTAAGACAAGAATCATCAGAAGAGAGAGTTGGCTGCATCTTGTCTATTGAAGGTCTTTGGGTAGTTAGGGGCACCAGATAAAGGAGAAAATTCCATATGTTTGGAATCAGAATCAATTTTTGACACAAGTTGTCAAAAAAAAAAAAAAGGCAGAGGAAGAAGCCGAACTACCTCAGAATATAACATTGCTAAACCAGTTTGAAGGAAAATTGGAAATTATACCTGTATTTAATTAAATGTGGGCCAGAGGAGACAACCAGTTCAGGTCTTTGAAACAAAGTTAGAAATAAATAGACCTTAACCACCAGAGATTATCAAAGTGTTTTTTGAGGTGAATTACAAAGACAAAGGGAGAAAGAGATGTTGAATATTTTTATGATGTAATTTTAAAATTCAGTCTATTAAAACTTCTTTCTTTAACTAAAAAGTAGAGGTTGAATATGACTAGAGGCATTTTAAATTAATAACAGATGTGGTAAGAAAGAGCTGGTATAAATTGCTGAGGAAAACTGAATGAAGGACCTAGATTACTTACATTAGAAAATTATGTGTCTTTTGGGGTACCTGGGTGGCTCAGTGGGTTAAAGCCTCTGCCTTCAGCTCAGGTCATAACCCCAGGGTCCTGGGATCAAGCCCCACATCCGGCTCTCTGCTCAGAGGGGATATTTATATAGATATTTTCTACAGAATTGGGACTTTAGAAGAATACATAACATTTTAATTTCAGGGGGTAAATAAAGTTCTATTCACTACAACTATTCTTTTACATCCAAATTACGTAAGGGAGAGTACTGAAACATGTACCCTTGAGCTAAAGTAATTGGATTCAAATCTTCTGTCTGTCAGTTTAGCCACATGTCTTGGGCCTTCTAAACCTTAACCAAGTGAAAAGATCTACCTTATCTCACAGGCTGGTTGCAAGAATTAAATGTGACAATATATATAAAATGTTTAGCATAATGCCTTTTAAAAAATTAAAGCACTAATATATGATGATAAAGACCATTTACTATTTATTCCAATGAAAACAATATGAGATTCAAAAACCTCCTATCAATGGAGGGACTGTTTTAAGTCTGATTTATTTAGTCATTTTAGAATAATAGGAAAAAAACCCTGTGCATTTCAATTAACTTCTCAGATTCTCAATAGGACTGCCTTTGAAAGACATATAATCTGACAATGAAATTATATCTATTCCCTCAAATACAAAATATTTATTAAGCAGCTAATGTGTGCCAGGAACTCCCTAAGTACTAGTTATGCCACAAGGAACAAAACAGATAAACCTCTTATTCTCATAGAGTATATATTTTAGTGGGAGAAGATATATAAACCAGAAATTAGGTAAATACATATCATGTCTTTTGATATTGATAAATATTGCAAAGGTAAATAAAGCAGAAATGGGAAATAAAGGCAGCTGGTAGGATGATTTTAGTTTAAAATAAAGTAAAATAAGATAAAATGATTAAAATAATCAATGAAAATAATTAAAATTTTCAGAAAGACTAAAAAAGACATTTGAGCAAAAAATAGAAAAGGTGAGGCAAAGGTGAGGCAGTAAGCCATGAGATGGGGGAAGTACTCCCCACATAGAGGATATACCAAGTAGATTGGATGTGGGTAATAAAAGAAAAAGAGCAATAGAAAATATTTCAAAGTTTTTGGCCTAAGCAACTAGAAGAATGGTAGAAGGAGGATGTGAAAATATTGATGGATCATTGTGTTTAGAGATTAATGCTAAATATTGGGCCTCAAGGTGAATATTAGATGGATATTAAAGATCCAAGTGGAGATATTAGAAATGCAGCTAAAATAAACGGAAAACTCAGGGAAAATTTTAGGCTGAGAATAAAAATTTGAGAGAAACATATATAGCTAGATAGTTAAGTAGCTAGTTAGAAAAAAAATGTTAAGTGATCCCTGTCTTTAAATATTTCATTTTTACCTTGTTTTTCACTGAAATTTTCAAATTCTTAAAAACTCAAGACATATATTTCACTTCTTTGGGAGCTTTCTGTGTCACAGAGTAGTCTGAATTAAGTTTTCCTCTTAAATATAGTATATGCATGTCTCTCTGTCATTACAATATTATTCTATATTGTAATTAGCTTTTTATTTGGTAATTTTATTTCACTCTAGTAGACTGAGAGTTCCCAAAAGGAAGAACTTATATCTTAATCCTCCTTGCAGGCCCAGTGCCTAAAGAAGGTATCTGGTAGATAATTGGTATTCAATTCAAGACTGAATATAGTAGTATTTTACAACTAGAAAAAGATTTTCATGTGATTTAATCAGTTAAATATGCAAAACTGGTAAAAGGGGGCTCAACTTTGTACAATGGTAAGGGGTATGAAATCTTTTCTAAACAGTATGAAATTCTACAGAATTTTGAGCAAGTGATTTATATTTTACAAACCAATTCTTATGGTTTGGTTGAGGATGGACTGGAGGGAACACAAGGTAATAATTTACTTGGAGAGATAGCTAAAATTGCCAAAAGGATATGGATGCTGTTACACTGGGGATATAGTTATATATCCCAGCAGAAAAGAATCTGCGGATCAATGTAGTTAGTCATTAAGGCATTTACTTTGGGAGGTTTTAGAATGAGAACAATTGGCCAGGGACTGATTTATATAAAATAATTTAAATGCTATGCAAAAATAAGTTTAAATAGAGCTCAAGGAATATTACAAAAAGAGACTCTAGAGATAGAAGAGAATGACCAAAAGAAAGTTTTAGCACAAAAGGAAGATAGTTTCAAGGAGAAAGAAGTGAACTAATTCTCAGACAGATGAAAACAAAGAAAAATTATCTATTGAACTTTGGGAATAAGTTGGTCACTGGAAGTCTTAGAAAGAAGATTTCTTTTTTTTTTTTTTTTAAGATTTTATTTATTTATTTGAGAGAGAGAGAGAAAGTGTGCAGGAGTAGTAGGTGAGGGGTCAGGGTAGAGGAAGAAGCCGAATCCACACTGAGCAGGGAGCCCCACACAATTATCCAACCCAAGACCCCGAGATCATGACCTGAGACAAATTCAATTGCGTAATGTCCTGAACCACCCAGATGCCCCAAGATGATTTCTATAGTAATAAATTGAGGGTGAATGGGAAGATTTATAAAGGAAAAAAGCAGAATTTGAATATGGCACACCATTACAATGACAAGGAAAAGAGAGATGGATGTGATATTAATTGAGGGAACGGGGCTTAATAAAAGTTTCTGGATTTTTTGTTTGTTTTTCTTTGGTCTATTTAATGATGGGAGCAATATGAGCAGGTGCATTTTACAAAGGGAATGATCTGTCAGAATCATTTGATACTGTTTTGGATGCTATGTTACATTTAGTGACAAAAATAAAAATGTTCATAATTATACTTTACCTGAACTTTGGGCTTCCTCTGGGAAATGAGTAACTCATTTCTGCCATTACCATATGTGGAGGAAATTTCAAAATTTGATGTTTCTGAAATAATTGTCTCTATGTGTCTGGGAATCTGGAATGATACTTGTTTGGATTAATGGGGCATCTGCTTTATAGTTAATTCTATGTATTATTTTTCATGACTCCCTAGATAAAACCTGCATTTTTTGGTTGGTGGTTAATAATGCAATGAAATAGTTCTTGGCACTTAAGAAAAGCAAATTTTATTTCAAACCTTTTAATACTCTCTAATCCATAAAATAGTTTCAAAACAAACTCTTTAGAAGAGTATAATCCATTAATCAGACTAATTAGTCCATTGTAGCCAAGGGCTATTCCAGAGCAATATTTGTCTAGCTGTGTGTGTAATCCCTGTAGCTACTTTTGAGTACTTCTGATATAGTAGCTTAAACAAATCCCTTCTCACAAACATTTATGTATGTTCAGATGTTCTAAGAGTTTAAAAAACAAAACAAAACAAAAAATCCCTTTGACTATTCAAACTAAAATACAAAGCTAATGTAAATGTACTCTCCCAAATTATTAGTATGACAAAGGCTATTCTAATGACAAGACAACAGATAATGTCTTATCCTATATTTACATACAACATAGCCATTTAGGCCAAATAAACAACAAAATCAGGTCTGTGTTGTATGTGAGTCTGTGTGCAAAAGCAAATAATAATTATGATTTATAACATTCACCAGTTTCTAAGGAGTTGGTACTAGGAATGAGAAGATTCTTTCTTTGCTGGAATTCAGTGGTGGCCATGAATATGCAGGTTTTTCAGGAGATTTTGGAGTACAATAGATTTCTCTGTGTAATAAATCCAGGAAACAACTGGGTTTGCAGTGGGAGAATTTAAGGCAAAGTATATGGCTACTGAGAGAAATATTGACTATTGAATTGAGAAGGGGAAAAAAAAAACAGGAAATTTTGATCCATAATGCAGCCATGAGAATTTGGATTGGCAATGCCACCTGGGAAAATGGGAATCAAGATTCTGAGTACTTGGACATTAGGAAGTGACAGAAGTCCATCTGTTGGCATATATGACACCATGACAGACTTTGGAATGGGTAGAAAGTAGAACAGGTATGTAGATATATTCACACACTTCTTTAAAGACATTATTTATTTATTTATTTATTTGAAAGAGACAAAGATAACCAGCAGGAAGAGGGACAGAGAGGGAGAAGCAGGTTCTCCGCTGAGCAGGGAGTCTGATGAAGGGCTTGACACCGGGAGTCTGGGATCATGCATGACCTGCGCTGAAAGCAGATGCTTAACTGACTGAGCAACCCAGGTGCCCCAAAGTACAATTTTTTGAAAGTATGCACTTTATTCAAATTATGCCATTTGAAAGCTGACAGTGATCAAGTCATATGATTATACTTCATTTTCAATTTATAAAGATGTGGCTTATTTGTCTCTTACTCTGTTAATAAGACTAACATTAGGATGGAATCCAGGGCAAGTATGAAGTAAGTAAGTCATGGCTTCCCCCTGGGTTTTGCATCCTTTATTAGTGTCCCAGAGCATTTGAAACAAATGTAAATAACACTTGCCTGAATTACTGGAGACTGGTAATGAGGCCCTGCTTCTTCTAAGCTTTACTTTGAAATTGTCATTCCTATTTTTCCTATGTTAGATTTTCGAAATGAATATAAGTACTCTATAATTTTAGTAAATGTTCACATATATTTTTACTCATCTAAAATATCATTTACCAGGGCTCCTTTCTACCTGGTAGATGGGGTGCTGCCCTGTTCATAAGCCACTGAATAAAGCCAATAGGATCTTTAAAATATGTCCTGTACTTCCTGTGTACTATGTCGAATTTTGTAATGATATTCACATTTCTTCTCATTAGACTCTAGGGTCTATGAGGGATGTTTTTTTCTCTCTGGTATCTCAGTAACAATCAAAACACCTATAACTATAATTACTACTTAATAAGTATTTATAGATTAAATGGACAAAGAATTATATTAAATACCCATAAATGAATTCTTCTGATAAGGACTTATACTTTTCTATGGTACCAAAAGAAAGTTTTGTATTTCCTTAAAACTTATCTAACCAAATATTTTATATGAAGCATTTTACTATAACATATCATGAAAAAAGTGTAAATATTAATGATAATAATACTTCACATCAATTGGGAATAAACTTTGTATCAGACTCTGTATTATTATTATCTACAACCCTATGACATAAGTTCTATTTATGTCTTCATATCCATGTGACATATGAGACATTTAAACAGACAAACTGCACAAGACCACCTGACTAGTGACTGGCAGAAGAGAGATATAATTCCTGAAGTTTACTTCTGAATCATATACTTTTAACTTATTTTCTAGCCCCTTGTGATTTTCCCCTAAGGAGTTCAAAGTGTTTAATATGTAATGGTGTATTTATCCTAGAAAACTGTGAAAATACTATTCATTAGCTCATGCAACAACTGTTTATAGGCCATGTGTTAAATGCACATGCTGTGTTACCCACTAGATATAAGGACCAACAAGAATAGATGGGCTTTGCCCTTGAAGCTGCCTGTCCAGGACCAGAGCCAGTGTAACATGATGACCAACATTGTTGGCTCTGGAAAAGCTAGCCCAAGGCCATCACTCAGTTCCATGATCTTGGGCTAATAACTTAGCCTCTCCCTCCCTTGGTTTTCTCATCCACTAAAATGATCACTCTGTGGGATTAAGTGTTACATATATATTTATTATATATATATTATATATAATTAAATTATATATAATATATTAATATTATATATAATTAAATTATATATAATATATATTATATCATATATATTATTAAATATATTTAATTTATATATATTATATTATATATAATATATATAATAAAAATATTAAAATATATATATTATATATTAAATTAAATTATATATTATATATAATTTAATTTAATATATAATATAGTTTAATTTAATATATATATTATATATATAATAATTAATAAAATAAAATGTTTAGTACAGAGAATTTCAGATAGCAAACACTGTCCTCACTTTGGTAGGAGGCTCAGTGCTAACCAGTTTAGGTGCTCTCAAATAAAGGAGCTAAGTTGTCTGTGAGCATTGACTGAATAACCTATCCTGGTCTCGGGATAAAGGTGGTAAAGACCAACATTTATGGGGTGAAAAATTAGTCCAGGAAAGCCAGCCTATGCCTGCCATGAGATAAAATGTGTTACTGTGACTATGACCATAAAAAAGAGAGCAAGATTTCATATGAGAAAAGAATAAATTCTCTAGGGAATCCTTGAACAATGGATGACCTTAGACCAACACATTTCAGAAAGGTATTCAATCAAGAGTTGACCTTTCCCTTGAGTCCACACCAATATGAAACGTTGAGGTTAAATAAAAAAATGGAGAGATAAATGCAAGTAACAACCTGTTCTAAAACTCTCTAGATAATAAACCTTCCATACCTGGTTATAGCTATATCAATTTATTTTCCTGTCTACTTCAGTTTTAAAGTTATTATATAAACCAGAAATACGAGAACAAAAAGATACTATACAAAAACAAGAGAGCAAACAAGGCAAAAACTACAAAAAAAAAAAAAATCACTTTTATTCTTCGTTTTCCTATTGTTCCCATTGTCTAAAAAAATTAAGATCTGTGATTATGTGCTCTGTCCTGCCAAAAGATTGTTATCAGTTCAGTTGATATCCATAAACATACTGATGTCCATACTATCATTTTATAAAGATAAAGAAAATTTATATTTATGTTATTATAACCTATTATAAAATAAAAACTAATTCTATAGAAACTCACCATACAAAGGATACCAATTCACTCATAACCTGGCTATTCCAAGATTGTTGGAAGAATTGTCAAATGTGTACATAGTAATTGAGACATATTTCCTGAAATTTATGATTCTCTATGCTTTTAGAAAAATTGTTAACAACTTAGGTCCAAATCAGAAACTCCTTTTTAAACACTTAAGTTTAGGCACATGGATAATATTCAGATTATTTAATAATCAGTACTGTAATATAAATATGTGAGTCAAAATATAAGTGATAATTATAAACTATCCTCTTTTGTTATTGAAGTCATTTAAATTGTGTATTTAAAAAGTATTTAACATGTGACTTAAGTTGTAGCACAAATTAATCAGTTAATTCTAATAATTTCCAATCATTATCAATTTATAGAAGTTGTATGTGACCTTTTGCTGTGATAGAGCTATTGCTATGCGGTGATAAAGGAGCCATATTAATCCTCTCCAAGACCTCTCCATGAAACGACATCATTAGTGAGTGAGTGTTTGGTAGCAGACTGAAGTCACTGCCTCCCATTTTATCTTCCCATTTCTTTCCATTCTGTTCTTCCTCTCTCATGACAGATTTCTCCACCATCTGTCTGATTTTATTATCTGGACACAGGTCACACTTGTTGTGAGGATGAAGTGAACTCAGACCACATGTGGAGGAAGTCGGGAGAGCACTAGAGTGAGTTGCATGGGAACATACTGAGCTAGTTCCTGGATCCAGGAGTTTGACTCTTTTTAGCCTGATTCTATTAAGGGAGTGTTAAATGGCTATGCTCCTTGCATAGACCATTCAGTAAACAATTGGTTAAACACACAGGGACAGCTGTTGGCTGAGGTCCTCTTATTAAACCAGAGTAAAACAAAGAGGAAACCAAAGAAAGTTTCAACAGTAATTACTGACAGATTGTTAACACTCAAAGGCTGTTTTAAGGTAATTGTTCCAGGACACATAGAAGAGCCAGCAGGGGAAGGGCAGCTAGGGAGCTGGCAAGAGTCTCCTTGGCCTTGTAGGAAGATGGGGGAAACAGAAGTGGGTCGTAGTGTCATACCATTAAGACATGTTGAGGTGTGTACCCTGAAATAGGTTAAATGGACAGTTTCCCTCCCTAAACACCTTATCACAAGGAGCCAACATGGCCCCCTTTTCTCATGCCAACCACCACAAAGGGATTGTTTCAAAACACAAAGAACTGCAAACTTTTCTAAGGAATGGATAATGTCCACACAACAAATTTCTAACATTTTTCAGTTCTTTGAGGTCAGGGCCTGAGCCCAGACAAGATCAGGCATTTCTTTGTGTTTATGTATATTTGTAGGGCTGGGGAGGGATGCGCAGTAAGTCTTCCTCAGCTCTGTGGAACAGCTTCTTCCTCATCCAAGAGCTTCTAAACTCTAAAGTTAGAGACTTGTCCTATGCATCTGAAATAATTAAAATATCTGTATCAACCTTACTCTACCTGCAAAGACATACATGCCAAAACCTGTGCTCCATTTTCCAAACTTGAATTGCAGAGAGGTTCTGTATTTTAGATAGATCATATATACTGGAATGCGTATTATTAAATAATTTTACCACTCATTGCGCTTACTATTATACTATTCACCAACTATGACACATGTACGGTAGCTCAGTATTTTAATACTCACTGCACTTGTGGCTGTGCAAATTGACTCTCCCATAGACCTCATATTAATTCCATTTTGTTTGGCTTGGGTTCGGGGCTCCCTATTTGTTTCAGTCTCAGAATAATACTAAAGTAGTTGTTAAAAGTTATGTCTCTGTCGGTAGTTTGGCCCATTACTGTCATATACTTTGTAATTTAAGATGATGCTATTAAAGATGCTTCATATTTCCTGCCTTGTACCTGCTTTGCCAGCAGAATACATGTTTGACCTAACTATAATAATTCTATCCTTGCTAAATTGTGTTTCAAGTAATTGAAAACATATGTGTCTAAGAGGTGACAAGAATTAACTTTATTTTCATAGAAACATCTTAATTTAATTGCTTTTAAGACCCTTGTCTCATTGGACATATTAAGTTGTTTTACTTAATTGCTGTTACATAGATTCAGTTTCCTTTTAGTATATATTGATGGATTTTCATGTTTCCTCTGTATGACATCTTTTACCATTGTTATCTGTATCATCATTTATCATTGAAAATTGAAGAATTACAAATTCTGGAATTTATAGAAGTTAAAATATTAACTATGGTTTATAATTGTGTTAGGAGCTATGAAAAAGAACTGAAAAGCATAGAATTCAAAATGTGAATTCTAGTTTAGTACCTTAAATGAATTTTATTGAGAATAAACATGTTTCAAAATTATATATATATATCTCTATATATATGTATATATAGGTTTGTATGTGTATGTGTGTGTATATACACCAAACACATATATGTTTGCATTAAAGATGGTTTTTAAATATTAGACTTAGAAGTTAATTATTAGGCTTGTGATTATATTTAAATCACATATATTTGATTTGATTTGATATATTTGAAATTTGTGAGAAGTTTCAGAGTAGGAAAGCACTAAATAAAATACTGTGTGTACATGTCTATGTTTTAAAGTTCAAAGTTAAACTGGCTAAACTCTGTAAATATAAGTCATCTGAAATTTGTTGATAAAAAACATGCTGATCCTAATAAGAAAAGCTTTTTTAAAATTTCCTAACTATGTTAACTAGTGAAAGAGTGAAACGAGGGAATTAATAATGGCCTTTCCAACAACATGAAGATTTGATTTTATCCTGAGGGAAATGTGGGGTCATCGATGGGTTTTGATTCTCACATCATTCATATCTCTGCCAAATGCCATTTCCTCAGAGACATCGCCCCTGACCATATGATCTCAGATGAAAAATTCTGTAATTCTCCATCTTCTTGTCCTCCTTTGTTTTCTTTCATAGCACTATTACTGCCTACCATTACTTATCCATATTTTATACCTGCTTGCTTAATATCTAACTTTTCCACTTCCTCATTAGAATTTACGCTTCATATCACCAAGAAATTTATTTTCTTATTTTTGTTGTTATTATTATTCATTCCTATATTCCCAGAGCCTATAGCAGTTCCTGGAAAATAAACATATTTGAATGAATAAATACTACTATAATGAACACATGAATTGCATATGATAAGTAACAGTTCATCTGTCTAAAAAAACACACAGGCAACATCACCTAAGGTAGATAAAATCTGAAGTATAGATGCATAGTCACAAAGCAGTCTAAAATAGAAAAAGTATAGTTTTATTCTCTAATGTAAATGCTTTGTATTGAGGGAGACCTTTGCCTTTTTCATAGAACTTATTTACTGTTCATTACATGTTAATTTGATTTATTTGGTGATCTTATTTCTAGGTCTACATGAAGTTAGAAAAGCAGAATATCAGCGAAATAGAAAAGTGGTCCACTTTGCAGCCAGAACAAGGTTTCTGAAACTCCAATTAGATCACTTTGCTCCCTGCACAGAGTCAAATGGTATCCCAGCGAACTTCATATTCTCCTAGAACCTGTGACTATGACCTTACTTGGAAATGGGATGTTTGCAGATATACTCAGTTTAAGATAAGGTCTTACTGGATTAGGGTGGTCCATAAATCCAATAACTGGTACCCTGATAACAAGAAAAGTTTAGAGACAGACACACAGAAGAAAGACAGTCATGTGAAGACAGGAAGAAATAGGAGTGATGTGTTACAAGCTGAGGAATGACAAGGATTGGAAGCAACCACCAGAAGTTAGGAGGGTATAAGGAGAGATATTATTCAGAGGGCATATGGCTCTGCTGATAACTAGACTTCAGATTTCTAGCATCCAGAACAAGAGAATATATTTAGATTGTTTTAAGTTATTTAGTTTGTGGTTATTACAACAGCCGTAGGAAGCTTATATAGTTCATCGTTTAAAATGCTTCAGAAGCTTATGATTATATTGGCAACAGTATTGAACAGTACAACATGTCACGTGTGCTCAGTAAGTGTTTGAAGGACACAAAACAATCTCACAAAAATAAAGGAATTGGTAAATATATTAAGATGTGAATCAAGTCAGCAGCAGAGATCCAGGGGTCTTAAGAGGAGGAGGTTCAAATTGCTTTCAATGTCTGTGTTCATGAGATATATCAGTTAGGATCCATTTGATTTTGGTTACAGAATACCAGACCAAGGTGATCTTTAAATGTGAGTGATATTTATTACTATAGAAAGTTTTTCCATAGTATAGTATTTCCATTATTGGTTGTCCTAGTGACTCAGAGGTATCAGAGTCCTGCTCAAATTCCATAAAATTTCATGGGCTTTTACCCTCATTGTTTGAAAATGGACATAGTAATTTTAAGTATAATATCTTCATTCAAGATGTCAAGAAGGTGAATTATAGGTTCTCATTTGTGTGAATGTGTGTGTGTGTGTGTGTGTGTGTGTGTGTGTGTGTTTGTGTGAAGTTGAAGAGAAATATTCTATAATTCATCTGGAACCAGTTCTTACTCAAATCTCTTTGGCAAGAATTTTATCACATACCTATGCTTTAACCAAATATTGGCAATGAGAAAAAGATTATGAAGTTTGGGTTGTATCCATGAAGACTCACTAAATGGGGCTAGACAGGTACTTGGCTTCTTCTGAAGGATAGTTTCACCTGTGTATTGGTAAAGAGATTGGATTCTGTTAGCAAGAGAGATTTGGGTGTGGCTATTAAGTAGCCACTTAACTCCTCAAATTAATTTTGTGGATTTTGTGGAAGACACAGAGACCGTAGCAATATACAAATGTTTTCATAATGTGATAATGCATATCATTCTCAGTTTATTCATAAATCTTATTAAAACAACGAAACTTTCCCAGAAAATTAATCAACATTTTTGACTTCTGGAATACAAACTTTCACTTCAAGATCTTTTTTTGTACAATAATAAATGAGAACAACATAAGACACAGTGTACTTATCCTTACATAAGTAAGCCTGCTGGGTGACCAGGGTTTTTATTTTATTTTATATATGTAGTTTTCACTTCATTTCAGAAAGCTGGCCAACATATAATAGATATTTATTCCAACATCAGTGTAGTTTTTCTTTTCTCAAAGGCCTATGATTAAAACATTTACAGATTATTTCACCAAATATACAGGATTATATCTTAGCTTTAACAGCAATGTTCTTTAATGATTTTGATCTCATAACTATTAACAAGATTAGAGAGGCACTCAAATAAAATTAAAGTGATTGGAAAATATTAGATTATAAATTCACTAAGTCAAAAAATTAGAATAAAAACATGAGCTGAAAACTATACTAGGGCAATGTGCTTATATGAATGTAACAGTTCAACATCTGAATCATTGAGCTGGTCCTGGTCATTACCAATATGATAAGATCTCTGTTTTCTAGGAGCACCTGGTTGGCACAGTCAGTTAGGCATCTGACTCCTGATTTCAGCTCAGCACATGATCTCATGGGTTGTGAGTTTGAGACCCATGTCGCACTCCCAGGTCAGTGGAAAGTCTGCTGCAGATTTCCCCACTCCACGTACTCCCCCGAACTTGTTCTCTCTCTCTCTCTTTTTCTCAAAAAACAAACAAACAAATAAATGAATCTTTAAAAAGCAAGAAGATCTGTTTCCTAAAGTTGTTCAGTCCAGAGATGTTGCAAAGTATGTTTCCCAAAGCCTTGGAATTCCTTGGAGTTCTCTGAAGTTAGAGTAAAATTAGAGAATCAATAAAATAGGGCTCTAGAGAATCTCCAGACTCCATTCACTGAGGCAAATCAGATTTTTTTTGGCTTAAACCAAGTAACATGTAAGAGTTAAAAAAAGAAGGAAGGAAGGAAGAAAGGAGGAAAGTTGAGTGGAAATCTGGGAGAGGTTGAGGTGTTTTTTGTTTTGTTTTGTTTTAAGAATGAGGACTTTTGTGACAAATAGCTAAGTATTGGTTAGCAAGGCATATCTATCTATCATCTATCTATCTATACACACGTATATATAGATATAGATACAATATAGCTGGGGAGTATTTTTATAAGTATATTCTCCTAAAATAGAGATTTGGACACAGAAATTTTATTGGGAAGTAATCTTTGGAATAGCACTTTAAAGAAGTGAGGGAAGCAGAATTGGGCAGAGACAAAGGTTGAAGGGCAATGCACTTATAACAAATGCCCCAGCAGATCCCTAGAGAAGTTTTAGAGCTGGAATGGTTCTTTGGAAAGTGTCTCATTGAGGCAAAGGGCTAGGGTTAGTTCTCCTAGCTCTGCTCATCCTTCGATGCTGGCTGCTCCTGTGCAGGTGCCCTCACCTTGAGTGAGACAGCTCTTTAAGCGGAGAGAAAGTCTTAGGTCAGCAACAGCGACCCAGGCAGCTGGGAGGAAGGAGTGTCTTGGTCCTAAAGTTGGAAATAGGGTATGTGTGTTGGGGGTGTGTGTGCATCACAGCATTCACTTCATCTGTTATTAGACTTGATTACAGGTTCAGGAAACAGAACAGGCTATTTCACTATCCCACCTCCCTACAACATACATATTTTCACATGGTTACATTCTTTCTTCTCTTTGCTTTTCCCTAGTAGACCTAGCTGAGAAATTCAGCAGAAATACAGAGGGGAGAAAAGAGTAACTAAAGTCTCTAGTCATGTGCTAGGCAAAACAGTTTTTTTTCTGTTTTTGCATTCTACAAGTTTCTTAAACATATTTTCTTAAGGAACAAACAATATCTGCAAGCCTGCCTGGAGCTCCTTCAGCAATTCTTTGAAACATCTGATTTCACAGACGAGCTACATGTATTAAAACATTAAAATATTAAAACATTTCCTTTGATTTCCATCTTGGCTCTTAACATAGAGGAGAATTCAAAGCAGTTGATGCAATTCTACCAACATAGGTCTAATAATGCCAATTTCAATATTGAGTGACAAAAATATAGGGTTTTTAGATTAAAATATAAGAGGCCAGGTTAAGTTTGAAATTCAGATAAATAACAAGCATTTTTCTATTATAAGTAAGTCCCATGAGATATTTGGGACATATATCTATTTACCTATTTCAAAATGGTATTTATTTTTACCAAAAATTCAAATTTAAACAGAATGTTATATGCTTATTTGCTAAACCTGGCAGCACTACACAATTAGGAAGTAATAAGGGCTGAATGGACCTGGCTTGCAGTTTAAAATCAAGCAGCAAAACCTACAGAGAGAGAGGACTTGACTTTATAATTGAATTATTGCATAAGCCACATCTATTATTTAAGAAACACTGTACCTGAATATTGAACTGTTGTAGCCCATGTTTTGAAGCTTGAGCTAGCTAAATCCTTCTGGCCATGCTGTCTATATTAAATATATGTCCCAGCAGTCCCTATTAACTTCTTAGTCCATTCAGACTACTACAACAAAGTATCATAGACTGGGTGGATTTTAAACAATTGAAATGTATTCCTTATATTTCTAGAGGTTAGATGTCCGAGATTAGGGCATCAGTATGGTCAAGTTCTCGTGAGATTCTTCTTTCAGGGTATTGTTTTTGTTTTTAAGAGCAATTGAATGTCCTAACTTACCCATATAGGCTCTTCTATGTATCCACAAGGTAGAAAAAGAACAAGAGAGCTCCCTGGGACCCTTTTTATAATCCTGTTCATGAGGGATCCACTCTTATGACCGAATCGCCTTGCAAAGGTCCAACTCATAGTACCTGGGGATTCAACATATGAATTTTGGAAGGACGTAAGCATTCAGTCCATTGCACTTAGTCCCCCCAAATTTATAACTAACACTCTCTTCTGGCCTTCAGTTATGCTTCTTTCCCCGGCTCCCCCCAGTGTCATCTTTGCCTTTGCTGAGGCTCCCAACCCTGCAAGTTGCCTGAGGTCCTCATCTTTGCTTAAAATTCCACATATACCTCTTTATGGTTCACAATCTTGTCTGCACATTGGAATCACCTGGTAAGCTTTAGGACACTGTTGATCCCTGTGTCCCTTCCTCAACAATTCTGATATAAGTGGTTTGGAATGCCTCTGGCTATTCCGAATGTACAGCCAAAACTGAGGTTGTCCCGGTGATAGAGATGTTGCTGGTCTAGGGAACCACCGCTCTATAGCAATAGCTACTCAGCTGAGGGGAAAGCCATATCAACACACTAAGTAACTTAAAATATCTTTTCTACACCTCAATTCAATTTTTAAAAACCTCATTAGCCTAGTTTGTACATAGTACCAAAGTGAAAATGCATTATCTTCCACCGAAGCCCAAGTTTCAGGTCAAATATCCAAACTCATCTAAAGCCCATTTTTTTCCCCCCACAAATTCATCAGTATGACCACCTAGGAAAACAATCACCTTATTTGTACTTTTATTGTTTTAGTGTTGGGATCATAGAGATGCCTTAGCAAATATCATTCCTTTTTCCCTCCACAGGTTCCAAATAATTTGAGGAATAACACAAAGAAAACGCAACTCAGGAACAAAATATTTTTGACGAATATCATGTTAAAGGATCTGAATTTACAGCTTGTACTTGGCCCATGCCTGCTGGGTAAAGCACCTTAACTCTCAATTATTAAGTTGGTACATTAACTTTGTATATTAAAGACCAAATTAAAAGTCAGTTTTAATTAGGATATTTGATGATGCACATCTAAGATAATCAGATCAGATCACCAGAGTAGTAGTCTGAGTAAAAAAGTTAGTTGGGTGATCTATACATATGCTATGCTATGCTATGCTATACTCTACTATACTATACCGTACTATACTACACAATACTAATGCATTTCTAATCAATCTTGGACAACTTAATGGATCCATCTCCACATTAATCCTATAAATGTCAAATTAACTAGAGTACTCATTTAACCAGAAGTGGTCTGCTTACTGCCTTATTCACCATATTAAATAATTTTAAGCTCCTCTAAGGATCTTTACTTCTGGCACCTTGACTAGATCAATGACAGTAAATATCAGTTGGACTAATTGTAATGCTATATGACAAATGCCACCACCAAATTAGAGACATAAGGATACCTCTATGATTTCGTATATTATGGAAAAAATCTAAGAGAAATAATAGAGGAACCTTCTCAAGAACAGGTACCAACTTAAGTAAATGAAGAAGGAACGAAAGATAATGTTAACTCCTTTAGACAATATCAAGTAGTTGGTAGCCCTGGAGATAGACCAGTGCATATATGAGGCTGTGCTGTGAGGTAGGGCTACAGCCCACTTACGAAGTATCTGATAACCATTCTAAGGGACCTTTGTGTTCCTTAAGCAAATGTTACATAAATCATAATTTCCAAAAGGAAAAAAAATGTATGCATGCTTATTTTTATTGCACTGGTAGACTTCTATGTAACACAATAAATTTCACTGCCTAAATTGATCCTGCTCTGATTGATAGCTACATTTAAAGCCACAGATCTACTAACCAACCTCTCCTTGATCTTTTATCTGTTTGTCTGGAAGCAACCGAGATTTGAAAAAAAAAATCCCTTCTTGTTAGGAGCTTTAGATCTTTCTTTTACTTTCCTAAAGTAAAATAATAATAATAGTAATAATTATAAACAATAAAAATTCTTAGGACATATCTAAAAGCTAGCTAGACAAATTAAGCAGAAAGACTGTGGAGTTTGAGTATAAAACTAGCTCTGCCTTTATCTGAATTGCTTCACCTCTTTGTGTATCAATTCCTTCATCTGCAAAATGGGACTATAATAGTTACTTACCTCATAGACCTTGGAAGAATACATGAGTTAAACTGTGGTAAGTACTTCATTTGGGGACTGGCAGAGAATAAACACTGCATAAAGGGTATCTGCTGTTAATGACAGTGGCATTTTCTATAGACTTTCTACTTAAAATAAGTTTATTCTAATATTTACTTACATATCCAATACAATTGACTCTGTGCAAGTCAATATTTATGTACTTAACTTTGGATCTAATAATCTCCTGTTTTGTTATAAATTTAAATTATGATTTTATACTCTATTTGCAAAAGTATTTGATAACAGAAGCCCATTTAGCCAAAGTCGGGAAAGGGAAGGTTGTTCATCTAGGAAAAAATAATACTCTTCTACATTCGGAAGCAATTTATATTTAGGTAATGTTTTGTTCATGGTAGGCTAAGTCAGAAGTTATGTTCAAAGCATGATAAGGATTGGATTTGTTTAGCAGTCTCCCTTGGCCTGCCATGTAGAAATCTTATAGTATTGAATGCATATGATTAGTTGAGAATTGGAACAAAAACATTCTCTCAAAAAATAATTGTAAATTCTATGAGCTTTACTTATATATATCTTGTGCCTAGTGCATGGAATCTTAAAAAGAATATTTATGTCACATGACATTATGTATAATTTTTGTAAGAGTTATATGATTTTCAAATATTATTTTTTACTTGAATTGCCACCAAATTCAATATAAAATTATCATATATATAAATTAACATAATTAATTATGTAGATATAGATATGGCAGACAAAATATATTGAGATATTTATGTTATTTTTGAAACATCAGCCTTTTAAACTTCTTATGTTACTTCTAGATTCTTTTTTTTTTAAAGATTTTATTTACTTATTTGACAAAGACACAGAGAGAGAGGGAACACAAGCAGGGGGAGCAGGAGAGGGAGAAGCAGGCTTCTTGCCCTTCAAGGAGCCTGATGCAGGGCTCATCCCAGGACCCTGAGATCATGGCCTGAGCTGAAGGCAGATGCTTAACAACTGAGCCACCGAGGTACCCCACTCCTAGATTCTTTTAAAGTGAAGTAAAAATAACCTGTATATTTAAAGAAATAATTGATTGAGATTTATTAATTGAGTAAAATGGAAGTATTAATTATTTTTCTATTTCACTTGTGTCTTTCAACATTACTATTGTTAATGAGTGTACTTTTGGTGTAAGAAATGTGTTTTGTTTTGTTTTTTTTAAATTCAGATGAACTTGTGTTTGGAGATCAGAAAACATGTCTAAATGTCGTAGATAATTCACACTGGGGGTTGAACTTTAATATCCTTTGTTTGTATTTCCGAATTTAGAATGGCCCTAGGGGATTCTATGATATTATTTAAATTATGCTTGAAAGTATTCTATGTAACTTAAGGACTGCAAACTTTAAAATTATTACTACACTCTAGTTTTATTTCATAACAATTTTGTGCTAGTACCATATGTCAGAATAAATATAGTCTTCGAAGAAGACAGCACTTGGATCTGTTTTTCTCATAAACATATTTTATATTTTGAGAAAAGGAATTCACTTACTGACACAAACATGGGCCAACAGAAAATTATTATGAGTATTTTCGTTTTCAATAAATATCATTTTAAGCTAATGCAGATTTTGCAAAATTCTAGAGTGTAAATAACAATTCTTGAGTGTAAAAGCAAAAGATATATGGTTTTAGAAGAAAAGTAAAAGTAGAAATATAGGATACTTTAAAATAGTTTCTTTGAAAACCAAACATAGTAACTATCTTTCCTTCTGTTGAAAGTCCACATACATTGTGCTTTACTCTTCTAGGCATATTCCTCAGCAGGAGCTTGCACACATTCTTCTTATTAAGCTCATTAGTATCCTTTCATATATGATTTGCTGACTAACATGATCTTATGGTGGAAAACCTATCACGAACAAGTGACTTTCCCTCTGCACTCAGAAATATTTCCAAAGAACCTCTGGTGAATTACATCTAAGTTTCAGACATCCGTTTGCCAAATGCCATCTGTTTTGACATATAAAATTCTCTAGGAACCCTGAGAAGGAGGTAATGAAGGAATCCGACTTGTTTTTCATAACCTTTTAAGGTATTTTTTTTTCATCTGACTTAAAAAAAAAAGATTATCCATGAAAAGAGAATAATTGTTTCTTACAATATGAAGTTACAAAAGAATATCAACTTAATTTGTCTTAAAATTCCTTTGAGAAAAAAAATCCCTTTAAGAAAAGAATATAAATATGTTATAAGCTAAAAAATTGACATCCAGTGCTGTAAAAGTTAAGAGCATTCTTTGTTACTAACTTGATTCTTATTACATGAGTACAATGGTGATTTTTCAAGTAATCACTTGTGAGAAAAATTAAGACTAGACACTTCGAGGAAACAAAGGTAATGGTTCTGCTTTAAACACATCATCTTTTTTTTTTTGAGAATTTATACAGATCAATTTATACACTTCAAAACAAATGAATAATTTAATGTGATCAAAACATTATTATTTTAATAAATATTTTAGCTCTTTCCACCATACCCAGTTGTTGTTGAAGATAATATGCCCCGTCATGTATCATGGAAGAAATGTCCCACTGATAGAGGTAAAAATTAAAAAAAAAAAAAACAACCAGCAAATTCTAAGATAGCTTTCAAAATTCCAGCCCCCTTGTATAATACATATGATGGGTTATCACTCACTTGATTAGATTCTAATCAGTTAATTTTGAATTAACCTAAAGAAAAATTATCTGAGGATACCTGACCTAACCAGATGTGCCTTTTATTTATTTATTTATTTATTTATTTATTTATTTATAAATTTTATTTTATTTTTTCAGTGTTCCAAGATTCATTGTTTATGCATCACACCCATGCTCCATGCAATGAATGCCCTCCATAATACACACCACCAGGCTCACCTAACCCCTGACCCCTTCCCTTCCAAAACCCTCAGTTTTTCTCAGAGTCCACAGTCTTTCATGGTGCATCCCTCCCTCTGATTTCCCCTAATTCACTTTTCCTTTCCTTCTCCTAATGACTTCCACTTCATTCCTTATGCTTCACAAGTAAGTGAAACCAAATGATAACTGACTCTCTCTGCTTGACTTATTTCACTCAGCATAATCTCCTCCAGTCCCATCCATGTTGACATAAATGTTGCAAATTCATCCTTTCTGTTGGAGGCATAATATTCCAATGTATATATATGAACCTTACATTCTTTATCCATTCATCTGTTGAAGAGTATCTTGGCTCTTTCCACAGCTTGGCGATTGTAGCCATTGTTGCTATGAACATTGAGGTAGATATGGCCCTTCTTTTCACTACATCTGTATCTTTGGGGTAAATACCAATATGAGGCAGGAATCTATCAAAGTCCTAGAGGAGAACATAGGCAATAACCTCTTCAACATTGGCCAGAGCCACTTCTTTCAAGACACGTCTCCAAAGGCAAAGGAAACAATATGCCTTTTTAAAGAAATTCTAGGGCAGTCAGAGAATGGAAGTGTGAGAGAGCCTATATGAAGGGGGGGGGGGCATGTGGTAAGGAGCCCTAGAGAACATCATACAGGTTAAGACCAGTCTTTGGATGACACTTGAAAAGAGGAGGTGGCCTCAATTCTACAGAAGCTTAGACTTCAGTCGTACTAACAACCACATGAGCTTGAAAAAGGTTGCTGGGCTTCGGAAGGGGCATGCCAGCCAATACCTTGATTTCAAGTTTGTTAATCTTAATGCAAAGACCTCAGTTCAGTTGTGCCTGGACTTCTTCAACAGAAACCATAAGATAATTAAGAGGTGTTGCTTCAGCTGTTAGGTTTATGATAACTTGTCATTCAGTAATAGAACACTAGAAGTGTATGGGAGTTAGTATGAGGGTTTAATGAGGGGAGAGGTATGGAGGCTTAGTATGGTTAAAATTCAGAAACCATTTTGGAAATTATTTTCAGGAGGTAAGCACCACCCTAGTTGTAACTCACTGAACTGTTCTACATTTTCATCCTCTCTTATTCATTATTTTACTATGGAGAGCTATGGAAATAACTTCAAGAATTGTTTAAAAATATTTGAAATCTATTCATTCACTGTTCATCTGTTTGCTAGATGTTATTGACTATATAGGAATTGATAAGTGCAATCTCTCTGGGATATAAATACAACTTCAAATAAATAAAAATAGCAACTATAAAAATGGAGATTATGTGAAGAGACTAAAGTCGTTGCTAGAATTACAGTAGTGTATTTGAAAATGATCTTCTGATTAAGGGTAAATTAAAAATGTGGACATTTGTGAAGGACAAGATACATGAATAGATGAATAGATGAATAGATGATAGGTCTAGTGTAAGAAGAATTTCAACCCAAATATGTACCTCTTTACAAACAACCCTACATAGATTTAAATATATTTATTACAATGGTGATTTTTCAAGTAATCACTTGTGAGAAAAATTAAGACTAGACACTCGAGGAAACAAAGGTAATGGTTCTACTTGTTCTTAAGTGTATTTTGGTCTGTGTGTTAGAACACACCAAATCCCCAATTCACAAAGAAAAAAATCACAAGAGTAACACATGCCAGAAAGAAACAGAGACAATCTACAGAAACAGAGACTTTACAGGTAATAAAATGGCATTCAATTAATATCTTTCAATACTCAGTATGAGCGTAAATGGGTCAAATGCTCAATCAAAAGACACATGCTGTCAGATTGGATAAAAAAGCAAGACCCATTTGTATGCTGTTGTAAGAGACTCATTTTAGACCTAAAGACACCTCCAGATTGAAAGTGAGGGGTGGAGAACAATTTGTGATGCTAACAGACATGAAAAGAAAGCTGGGGTAGCAATCTTCATATCAGACATATTAGATTTTAAACCAAAGACTGTATAGTAAGGGATGAAGAGAGACACTATATCATACTTAAAGGGTCTACCCAACAAGAAGATCTGACAATTTTAAATATTTATACTCCTAACTCGGGAACAGGCAATTATATAAACAAATTAATGACCAAAGTAAAGAAACACATTGATAATAATACAAAGAGATTGGGATTACTCCTTGCATATTTTCAGATCACAGTGCTTTGAAACTTGACCTCTATCACAAGAGGAAATTTAAAAGGAACACCAACAGTTGGAAATTAAAGGGCATCCTACTTAAAAAATGAATGGGTCAACTAGGAAATTAAAGATTTTTAAAAATTCATGGAAACTAATGAGAATGAAAACACAACTGTTCAAAATCTTTGATATATAGCAAAAGTAGTTCTAAGAGGGAAGTACATTGCAACAGAAGCCTCTCTCAAAAAATTTGAAAAATCTCAAATACACAAGCTAACATTAAACCTAAAGGAGCTGGAGAAAAAAAAAAAAAATCAAATAAAGCCTAAACCAAGCAGGAGAAGAGAAATGATAAAAATTAGAAACTAATGAAATAGAAACCAAAAGAACCAGTAGAACCAGTAAAACAGATCAATAAAACTAGAAGCTGGTTCTTTGAAAGAATTAATAAGACCAATAAACCACTAATTAGACTTATCAGAAAGAAAAGATAAAGGACCCCAATCAAAAAAATCATGAGTGAAAGAAAAGAGATCATGACCAGCACCAAATAAATTAAAAAAAAAAGAACATATTATGAGCAACTATATGCCAACAAATTAGGCAATCTAGAAGAAATGGATACAATCCTGGAAATTTAAAAACTACCAAAACTGAAACAAGAAGTAATAGAAAATATGAACAGACCCGTAGCCAGCCAGGAAATTAAAGCAGTAATCAAAAACTTCACCAGAAACAAGAGTCCAGGGCCAGATGGCTTCCCAGAGGAATTCTGCCAAACATTTAAAGAAGAAATAATACTTTTTCTACTGAAGCTGTTTCGAAAAATAGAAATGGAAGGAACACTTTCAAATTAATTCAATGAGGCCAGCATTACCTTGATCCCAAAACCAAAGACCCCTATCAGAAAGGAGAATTACAGACAAATATTCCTGATGAACATGGATGCCAAAATACTCACCAAGATCCTGGCCAATAGGATATAACCGTACATTAAAAGTATTATTCACCATGACCAAGTGGGATTTATTCCTTGGATGCAAGGGTGGCTCAATATTCACAAATCAATTAACATGATAGATCAAATTAATAAAAGAAAAGACAAGAATCATGTGATCCTCTCAGTTGATGTAGAAAAAAAATTTAATGAAGTATACCATCTTTTATTGATTAATACTCTTCCAAGTCTCAATGGGGAAAAACTTTTAGTTTTTCCCCTAACGTCAGGAAGAGGACAAGGTTGCCCAGCCTCACCACTGTTATTCAATATAGTACTAGAAGTCTTAGAATCAACAATCAGACAACAAAAGGAAATAAAAGAGATTCAAATCAGCAAATAAGTCAAACTCTCTCTCTTCACAGATGACATGATGCTTTATGTGGAAAACCCCAAAGACTCCACCCCATGCAGCAATTCAGCCAAGTGGTAGGATATAAAATCAATGCACACAAATCAGTTGCATTTCTATATACTAACAATGAGACTGTAAAAATAGAGATTAAGGCATTGATCCCATTTACAAGTGCACAAAAACCCATAAGATAGCTGGGAATAAATCTAACCAAAGAGGTAAAGGATCTGTACTAAAAAAACTACAGAACACTTATGGAAGAAATTGAGGAAGACACGAAAAGATGGAAAAACATACCACATTCACAGCTTGGAAGAACAAGTATTGTTAAAATGTTTGTGCTACCCAGGGCAATCTACACATTCATGCAATTCCTATCAAAATACCATCAATATCTTTCACAGAGCTGGGACAAATAATCCTAAAATCCATCTGGATTTTTTGACTTTGGCCACAGGAACTTCTTCTAAGACACAACTCTAAAGACAAGGGAAACAAAGGCAAAAAGGAACTATTGGGACTTCATCAAGATAAAAAGCGTTCTTAGAGCAAAGGAAACAGTCAACAAAATTAAAAGTTAACCCACTGAATGGGAGAAGATATTTGCAAATGACATACCATACAAAGGCCTGCTAAGCAAGGTCTAGAAGGAGCTTATCAAACTCAACACCCAAAAACCAAATAATACAGCCCAAATATGAGCAGAAGACATGAACAGACACTTCTCCAAAGAAGACATACAAATGCCCAACAGGCACATGAAAAATGCTCTGTATCACTTACCATCAGCAAAATATAAATCAAAACCACAATGGGATACCACCTTACACCAGTTAGAATAACTAAAATTAACAAGTCAGGAAGCAGCAAATGTTGGCAAGAATGTGGAGAAAGGGGACCCCTCTTACATTCTTGGTGGGAATTCAAGCTGGTAAAGCCACTGTGGAAAACAGTATGGAGGCTCCTCAAAAAGTTAAAAATATAGCTACCCTATACCCAGCAATTGCAGTACTGTGTATTTACCCCAAAGATAACAGATGTAGTGAAACAAAGGGACACCTGCATCCCAATATTCATAACAACAGTGTTCACAATAGCCAAATGATGGAATGAGCAGAGATGTCCTTCAACAGATGAATGAATAAAGAAGATGTGGTTTTTATATATAATGGAATATTACTCAGCCTTCAGAAAGAATGAATATCTACCACTTACATTGATGTGGGTGGAACTGGAGGAAATTATGAGAGATGAGATAAGTCAATTAGAGGAAAACAAATCATACAGTTTCATCATATGTGGACTATAAGAAATAGTGCAGAGCATCTTAGAGGAAGAGGGGGAAAATGGAATGGAAAGAAATCAGAAAGGGACACAAACCATGAGACTCCTAACTCTGGGAAACAAACTGAGGATTGCTGAAGGGGAGGTGGGTGGGGGATGGGGTAATTGGGTCATGGGGATTAAGGAGGACATGTGATGTGATGAGTACTGGGTGTTATATGCAATTGATGAATTACTGAACACTACATCTGAAACTAATGATGTTTCAGATATGTTGTTCAGAACTAATGATGTGTTGACTAATTGAATAAAAATAAATAAATAAGTATAAAAATGAAAAAAATGAAAAAATGAAAAAATGAAAAATAAAAATAAATTTAAAAAAATTAGGTTTATGATTTTTAAGCATCTTTGTTAGGGAAAAAAGAGTAAAGTCCAAGAAAATATTTAATATGCCATTCTCTTTTTCAACCACCTGAATTTTATTCTGCCCAAACTGCTTTAAAAAACTAAGACATCTTCCAGGCGCCTGGTTGGCTCAGTGGGTTAAAGCCTCTGCCTTCAGCTCAGATCATGATTCCAGGGTCCTGGGATGGAGCCCCGCATTGGACTCTCTGCTTAGCAGGGAGCCTGCTTCCTCCCTCTCTCTCTTTCTCTGTCTCTCTGCCTGCCTCTCTGCCTACTTGTGATCTCTGTCTGTCAAATAAAAACAAACAAACAAAAAACAAAAAAAAACCTAAGACATCTTTGTATTAGATCAAATTATAGAGGAGCGCCTGGGTGGCTCAGTGGTTAAAGCCTCTACCTTCAGCTCAGGTCATGGTCTCAGGGTCTCAGGTTCCTGGGATCTAGCCGCACATTGGGCTCTCTGCTTAGCAGGGAGCCTGCTTTCCCCTCTCTCTCTGCCTACCTCTGCCTACTTGTGATCTCTCTCTGTCAAATAAAAAAATAATATATTAAAAAAACTATAGATAATTCAAAAATTATCTGTTTTTTGGACAGTATGATAAGGGGTAGATTGGGGAATTTTAAAAGAGGATGATATTTACCAGAAACACTCTAATCAGTGCATGTTTTTTTTTATGCCACTGGGGATAAGTTTACCAACTAATTATTTTAATTTCAAAATTAGATTCCACATGCAAAACACACATATCTCTCTTTGAGTTGCTTTCTCCATTTTCACGTTATTTTATGTTCAACAGATACCCTTAGTTTATGTCACAAGGAACATAGCAATAAATAGGTATGCACTTTCTAGATTTCCATGTTCGTTTATAAATTGACCAACTTTTAAAAAATAATTACCATTTTTTAAATTTTTCATGGCAAAAATTTAAGTCATTTTTCTTTCTACATTTCACTTCACACTTTAGCTATTTTTCTAAGAACATCTTTCTAGACTTTATCTGCCATAATTTGTCGGGAATGACCAGCAATCCCTGTACCAACAGATGAAAGATTACTCCAGACTTTGCTGTGAAAGAGAGTAAAAGACAAAGGAGTCAATGCTCAGAGATGAAGACCTTTTGCTCTCCTTTGCTCCCACTTTTATTGATCCTTCAAAATAATCACAAATCCTTATCACTGTTTCTCAAGCATGTGATGTGTGACAAGGGGTCTTACTGAAACTGGGAGAATCTGCTTATAGGAAAGATACTAATCTGCATGTTCTACAAGTCCTGCTAAGCATAGCCTAAGGGACAATCCATACATCTCTTAGATCACAGGGCAGCTGTTTGGGCTAATAAAGCTAATGAGCTCATGAACAAAGTAGTTATGTTGACAGTGATGGGATTATGCATAGGCACAGTAATATGGATGTCTACTCACCAAGGACAACCTGGCTATATAGTCACTGCTGAGTACCAATCTGCCAGCAGTTCATGATATAGCACCATGCTCCAGGTTGATCAGCCAGGTACCTAGTGGAAAGTGGACTACATTGAAAGAAGCAGCATTTTGTTCTTACTGGAATGGATACTTACTCTGGATATGGATTACTTTCCCTCCATGCAATGCTTATCTCAAAACTCTATCTATGCACTTATAGGATTTTTTTATCCAATATATTGGTATTCTATACAGCATTGGTTCTGATAAAGGATCTCACTTTACAACAAATAAAGTGACCACAGCCATGGAATTCATTAGTTTTCTCATGTTTCCTACTTTCCTGACACTGCAAGCTTGATTGAAAGGAGGGGTGGCCTTTTGAAGACTCAGTTACAATGTCAGGTATGTGGCCAAAGCTTATAAGGCTAAGTCAGTGTCCTACTCAAGGCTGTATATCCTCTAATCAGTCAGCAATACATGGTGCTGTTTCTTCCAACACAAAGCATTCACATGTCCAGAAATCAAGTGGTAGAAATGGGAGTGGTACCTCTCGCCACTACTCGTAGTGATCCACTGGCAAAAACTTTGCTAATAAGACACTATGGTCTTATTTTATGTTGGAACAGAGGTCTTAGTTCCAAAGAAAGGAATACTTCCACTGGGAGACACAACAAGGATTCTGCTGAACTGGAAATTAAAACGGTCACTGTGCCATGTTGGGCTCCTCATGCCTCTGAATCCGAAGACAAAATGTTGCTACCTTACTGTCTGGGGTGGTTGATCCAGATTACCAAGGGGAAATTGAGCTGGTATTAAAAAAAAAAAAAAACTGGAAATAAAGGTATTTCTTGGATACAGGAAATACTGTAAAGAGTCCCTTAGTAGTACTACTACTGACTCAAGTTGTTTGATTCATATGATTCAAGTAAACTGAAATCTACAATAAATTCAGGCAGAATTGTTAGTGGCCCTTCAGGAATGGAGGTTTGGTTTTTCTTACCAGGAAAGAACCATAATAATCTTAGAATCATTCTGAGAGGAATATGGAATAGGTAGGAGAAGATAAGTTTTAAATATCAGCTATGACTATGACCAGTTGTAAATAAGGACTATAATAGTTCTATTTTGTTGTGAACATGTTTCTGTGTGGGTGTGTGTATAAACTATTTTGTTTTCTTCTTTCTCTTATCTCTTCATCATCCAACATAAAAAATAAGAGTAAACTCTACATTGCAGTATTTAAATTACAAGATATAAAGTAGAGGAGTAAAAATCCCTTAAGGACTTTATATCCTCCTCTGGGGAAAGGAAGCATGTTTTTGGTTGAATGCAGGATGGTTGTAATATCCCAAGTGGAATTATAATTTTTATTGTCTTTATTTGGAAATTAGGATGTTTGAAGGAGGTGTGTATGGTTGGTAATCTCACAAGGGTGTGCTATCATAGTCACTTCTATATGTCAATTTGGCTCAATAATTGAGTTGGATACTTGTACCCATAATCAGTAAAAAATCTCATTTTTCTAAATCTTAAGTTTTCACCCATATAAGGACATTTCTCTAAAACCTATTCTGATATCTAGGTGCAGGTCAAAACAGAACAGTGAAGAAAAGGGAAAACAAAGAAATTTCTGTGTCACAGAACCGAAGTGTGTAAAATATTTAAAGATGAAAAGAAAAGCCAATTATGTCAAATTCTGCTGAAAATTTGAGTAAAATGAAGATAGGTCTTTGGTGATCCCCCAAAGGGAAAAAAGAAATTCAAAAGAGTGATGAGGGGCACCTGGGTGGCTCAGTGGGTTGAGCCTCTGCCTTCGGCTCGGGTCGTGATCTCAGGGTCCTGGGATCCAGTCCCGCATCGGGCTCTCTGCTCAGCGGGGAGCCTGCTTCCTCCTCTCTCTCTCTGCCTGCCTCTCTGCCTACTTGCGGTCTCTCTCTCTCAAATGAATAAATAAAATCTTTAAAAAAAAGAGTGATGAATGCAAAATATGGTAAGAATGTGCTCAAGAAATCAGGCTTGTATATAGGTGATATTTAGGGGAGTTTTACTCTAAAACAGGCAATAGGGTAGTAGTTGGGGTGGATGGTGGGAAAGATCTGGGAAGGATTTTTCAAGACAAGATGTTACAACTTGCCCTTGTTCTTATTGAGAGCTATTGATGCATGAAAAAGTGGATCACTGATGAATCAAAGCCATTGATGAGATGGAAGTTAGTCATTACACTAAGGAGCACAAAGAGTTTGAAAGAAGGGAAAGCAAAGATTATGGGTACAGATGTAGGCAGGTTAGATAATGTAATGGAAGAATATGAAAGTTTACTTCTGTTAGCTGTTTTTTTTCCTAGTGAAATAAAGAGCAAGGTAATTATCAGAGAGAAGAAAAGAGAGAGCGAGTATGTATATGTGTCATACATTAGAGAAAGGAAAGCTGTGAAATAACTTTCTGAGAGAAGTTAATATATAGGTTAGGTACAGTGGAAGGAAGGTTGGAAAAGAAAGGGAATACTATATCAACATCATTTATATCTACAATTTTATTTTAGGTTTTCTTTATGTATATATATGTATATATATATATACACATATATATCTATAATTTTAGAAAGAGAGAGAGAGAGTGGAGGGTCAGGGGCAAAGGGAGAGGGAGAGAAAATCTAAAGCACACTCTGCACTGAGTATGGGGCTCAATCTCACCACCCAGAGATCATGACCTGAGGCAAAATCAAGATTCAGCTGCTCACCTGACTGAACCACATAGGTGCCTTTGTCTACAATTTTAAATTAAATTACAAATGATAAAAATATCTAATTTTGGTTAAACATTTATATTAGATAATATAAAATGAAGTTTTGAAATAGAACATAACTTGTAACACTTGAAGATTATACATTTTAATGTAAAATCTATTTTGTTATATCTTTAAAACAATAATATGCTTTACTTT
Organism: Mellivora capensis; assembly: GCA_004024625.1. Taxonomy (NCBI): domain Eukaryota; kingdom Metazoa; phylum Chordata; class Mammalia; order Carnivora; family Mustelidae; genus Mellivora; species Mellivora capensis. The sequence goes on from PISX010006406.1 coordinate 82,259, forward strand.
ATGAATTTTCAGTGCCTTATCTAACAACGTTTAAACTAACTGCTCTTGTGGGCAATACTCCAAACCACTTACATTTGTTGACTCATTCATAGCTAGCTGAAACTCTGAATTCTATCTATCCCCAGTGGTAGAAGTTTAATCATTTGGATCACTGCTTGCTCTGGAAATAAACTGAGCAGAAATTGAAATTATCATTCTCCTAAACCCAAGAAGCATTCTCAGGGGCATTGACCTATTTTAAGTTTCCTGGGTAAACTGCACTAGACTACATTCTCAACTCGGACCATGCTGTCCAAACACAGTGCTGTCCAGTGTATTTTGCAGGTTTTCACATGGCCTACAACTACTGCTTCTGAAAGAAAGAGAAAGGCTGTAGCGTCATTACTCCCCTACCCCACAGGTTTATTTATTCTTCTCAACAGGTAGAAGCATTTCATTCAGTATTTATTGAACATATCCTGTGGGCACAATACCAGGAAACTGATGATAGTAAATGAGCCAGATTATATTGTTAGCAAGCAGATGTTGGAGCATTATTTGTCACCTGTGACTAGTGGGGTGCTTGACTTTAGCTGATGTGTGAAAATTCAGCAAAGCAGCTGGAATCCTTTATGTGAATGTGTGTGAGCTTTTTGCAAGGATGTTAGTAAAAATGTAGTTCATTTGAAATTGGTTTCCTGGTATATAAATTCAGAAACTCATAACCTCATATAACAGAGCTCTGTTTTCATCAATTACAATAAAGACATCCGTAGACGTTATGGGAAATATTTATGTATTATTTTCTCTATACCACCACTTCTCTCCTGAAAATGAGTTTTATCCAACACAAAGATGAACTTACAAAATGAAACATGAAATAAAGCCAGGTTACCACTGTAAGTGCCAAATGAATTTTTCTAAATTTCTTTTTATCCATGCCATATGTTATTAAATTAGAGCAATCAAATGGATCCTAAAGATACTGCCTCTTCAAACATTGTCAAAATATATTCAGTTCTACAAAAATAAAGCCTCTTTGTGAATCAAATAAAGCAACTAATTTCCCATGAATATGGAATCTGGTTATCCATAAATACTGACTTAGGAAGACAACTTTGATTGGCTCTGAATCATCTTTGTAATTTTGGTTATTTCTCTTATGCATCCCTAATTTTCAGCAATGACACTTTTTCTTTAGTTTTCTCTTTCATACCCTCTGTCTCTCATCTTTTCCTTCCCACTTGTTCTCCTGCCCTCCCTTTCTCTCCCTTTCTCTTTCACTCTCTCTGGAAGAAAAAGAAATTAAAATTTTAAAAAACACAATTGTATACTCCTGAGATATTAATCTGATTAATACTTATCCAAAACTATAAGTCTGATCCCCATCCCCTCTCTTGCATCCCCAAATTTCTCCATCAACCTCAGTAAAGGACAGTTTAATTTTTGGATTACTCAAAACTAAAATTCTAAATTCATGTCGTTAGACTGGTCTTTTTGTATCAGCTCCTACACTCAAATTATCAGCAAATCTTGGCTCTATCTTCCCAGTATTTCTGATTCTAACAACTTTTCCACCAAATATACCAACACCATTCCTGTTCAAATTGCCATTTGTCTTATTGTTTGCAGCTATGCCCATACTAGTCTCTTTTCTCTTGTCCTTGTCCTTTTTAGTTCATTCTCTGTATGTTAGCCAAGGAAATTACTGTAAAATTAAAATAAGATCAGGTTACCCTTATTTCACACTTTGCAATGGTTTCCCATCTCTTAAATTTACCTATGAGAAGCTACATGCTTGATTCTTTGCTATCTTTCTGATCTAATTCCCTAGCAGTCTTCTGCTTGCTTTACCTTAGCTGTGCTTGCTACCTTACTCCTCTTTGCTCATGTTAAACATGCTCTGAGATCAGGACCTGAGCCAAAACCAGGAGTCTGACACTTAAGCAACGGTGCCACCCAGGTGCCCCAGATTATATATATATTTTTTTTTACCTTTTTTTAAAAATTTCATTTCATTTCAGCGTAACAGAATTCATAGTTTTACACCACACCCAGTGCTCCATGCAATGCGTGCCCTCCATAATATCCACCACCTGGCTCCCCCAACCTCCCACCCTCTGCCCCTTCAAAACCCTCAGGTTGTTTTTCAGAGTCCACAGTCTCTCATGGTTCATCTCCCCCTCAATTTCCCAGATTATATTTTTAATTGTCTAAAACCAAATCCATTTTATTTAGCAACTGCATTTCTTACCATTTTAAAGCATTGGGCATAATTTCCACATTTCATCTACTTATTAATAGGAAAATAACAAAAATAAATAAATAAGTAAATATCCCAGAGATTTTGTTAAAGAAAGAGGTTCTCATTGTAACCGTCTGAGTATTTCCCAGTAAGCTAAATTGGAAAGAAAAGATGCTGGCTGCCTCAGGTTTTAAGTCATTCATTTAGAATAGCATATGAACTAAGACAGCAGATTAGAGAAAATGAATGTGACAACTATAAATAGATATACCACAAGAGAGTTTGTCACTGTGTTTTTTGTAATCTCTATGAAATTTTGCTTCTAGATAGAGTATAGAGAAAAATACTCTCAACATGATGAAAACACAATTAGACATGACCCAGAAAATAACCTCAATAACCTGAGTTCTTTCTTTTAATTGTATTATGTAAAATAATAATAATAATAATAATAATAAAAATATAATTTGGAAATTCATTTATATAGGACCTAAGAGCTTAAATCATATCACATGGTCTGGGAACCTCATTCTCTTAGAGAAAGGACATAAAACAAAACTATGAAAAAGCAAATAAATGAAATCCATAGAAGTAAAAGAAGTAGCAGTCAGTCAAAGGAAAAAGTTTTTGGAATGAAGTAAAATACAATTTCACAAGTAATTTTTAAAAATAAAGACATACAAATATTAAATTCATGTCAATGATCATCAACATATTAATCAAGGAACTATACAACTGAAAAAGGTGTTGCAAAGAACATTTTGAGTTTCTTGGTATTTAGAGGCATTAAGAAATTGTTGAAATAAGATTACTGGATTGGCTAGCTATAAATTGTTTAATGTTGTTATTTAAAATAGAGTTATTTTATACTTTGATGGGGGCAGCTCTGTACTTACCCCTGGAGATGGTTGGTTGTCTGGTTCAATTCTTGGCTAAAATAAGGTTCATCTTACCAACTAATAATTTGTGATGTACATTTAAAGTCTGAAACTCTTCTGGTAGCAAGGAGAGTTTATTTGTGGATGACTCTCACCTTGTATAAGAAGTTGGACAACTTGGCTTAACTAAGTGACCAGAGGGACATAAAGTACATTACTGGGAACCTTTGTCTGGAGCTCTCTAAAACCAAGATTCATCATCACAATCTCAAAAGTTCCATCCAAAGATGTACATCTCTGTGTAATAAAAAGGACTTCAGGGAGTGTAAGTCTTCATAGCTCTTGGACCCCCTCCAAAGGTTGCTAAACTTACTTTCTTATTCTGTCTTATGTTTCCTTTTATTACAAGTCTTGACTATATTCTTTTATTTTTTTAAGATTTTATTTATTTATTTGACAGACAGAGATCCTAAGTAGGCAGAGAGGCAGGCAGAGAGAGAGAGAAGGAAGCAGGCTCCCTGCTGAGCAGAGAGCCCAATGCGGGGCTTGATCCCAGGACCCTGGGATCTTGACTTGAGCCGAAGGCAGAGGCTTTAACCCACTGAGCCACCCAGGCACCCCAAGCCTTGACTGTATTCTATAGAGTTCCAAGATCCCTTGCAAATATTCAAACCTCTGTGATATTTACAATTACACAGAGAAGTTAAAAAAAAGACAACAGAACAACACCAAAAACTATGTATCCTTTGATGTTATCTTTTCTATGGGAAAGAAATTCCTGGAACTCTATTAAATAAGAACAACCTAACGTGGAAACTTTATAGTTATCTTGGCTCTAATTGGATAGTAAATAGCAAATCAAACAAAAATATATTGTTCTACAGAATTAAATAATTCTTCAGAGTGCTTGTTAAACAATTCCCTATAATGGGATGGAAAGCACATGCTGTATTTTAAATGACTTTCTTAATAATGACAAAAGTAAAATTTATATGATCCAGTAGTTACTGTATTTGTTGATTTAAGGATACTATGGTGATAATGCTTTCTTACTCATTTTTTTGATAATGACACTTATTTTCCTTTATACTTTTAGCTACTATATAGCTAGAGATAAAATGTTTTATTTATTTATTTGAGAGAGAGAGCAGGCAAGAGAAAGAGAGAGCGCATGAGGAGGGGAGAGAGGCAAAGAGGGAGAAGCAGTCTCCCCCACTGAGCAGAGAGTCCAAGGCAGGGTCTTGAATCAAGACCTGAGCCAAAGGCAGATACTAAATCAACTGAATCACCCAGGCACCCTTTGGAGAGTGATATTTAAACGACATAGGTAATAATATCTAGGGCAATTTACCTGATCTGCTATAATTAAATATATCTCATCTAGGAACTGAGATCCTATAAAGAAATGACACATTACGCTTATGCTTATCTAGATACATTTTAGCATAAGTGTATTTATCAAGGTTGAACAGTTCAGATGGCTTACCTAGTGCTGAATGAAAAAGCTTTGAGTGCCCTGATTTTTTTTTTTTTTTAGCATTGGAAATAATACAGTGAGCAACCTGGGCACTCTGCTAGTCTATTATATTGCTAAAGGTAAAAGGGAGGAAAAGATTAATATGGAAGCTTAATGTGGGGTTAAGGAAAGGGAATTTTTTTTCAGAGTTTCCATACTCTATATACTTACATACATAGACATATTCATACACATTATACATATATGCATCTGTATGGAGGCTCTGCATTTGTTTGTCACTTAATAAAATACAAAATTTAAGGTATAAGATACATCTAATATATGTCCACACAGTTTCCAGTAGTGAAAGTTGGACACTCTACCCAAGGTAACAGTATAAATTTAAAAAGTTAGAAAAAGCTTAGATCATAAAGAAAATGACATTGCTAGTGTGAGATGTCTTTTCAAAACTCACTATTTTTAAGGAAGATTTAAAGTTGATTTATACATAGCATTGATGGGAAGCAATCTCCAACAATTCAGTTAGTTCCTAGAGTGATATGTGATCTAATCACACAAAAATCTTATATACAAGTATATACATATTATAAAATATTTTACTATAACTGATTCTCAGGGAATTGTATTTTATATAATTTTAATATAGACTGCCATTTTTTAAATAAAAATGCAAAATATGAACTTTGATATAAGAGATTTTAAAGGTCATAGTTTAATTCACAAGATATATTTTGAATATAATTTCAGGTTTTCTTTTATATAATTATGCTGAAAGAAAGTATTTATCTCCAAGTACACTGTATTACAAAAGGAATATATTATTATTTAGTTTGCTGCTCTTTTTCTGATGTTTTTAGCCTTCATAATTATGACTAGTTATTTCAGGAGTTGCCAGAATTTAACTACCCATTTTGTTGCTAATGGCATAGAGATCTAACAGTCCATAGTTAACTTTGTTCTATCAAGAATATTTTTAAAGGATTTGCATAAAAGCCTAGTCAGACATTTCTTGCAGAATCAAAGATTGATTTTTAAACTTTAATTTAAAGAGAAATAGTTTAGCTAGAAAATGTATCCTGTTTAAACTCTCTGGAGATTTTATTACAATAATTATAGACTCTGGTTTTTTTTGTATATTCATCTCTAAAATTAAATTCTTTGTAATTAAGTGAAAGTGTTGTGCTTTCGTGTTTTCTAACTTTAAAAACAATCAGGTTTCAAAGAATGAAGTACCTCATTAGAGCTAAAATATAATGATCACCTGAGTATTTTTCCAACAATCTAATTTTGCTTTACAGTTATAACTTACCACATTTATTGTGATATCTTTATCACATACTGAAAAGTAAGTATTTATATGCTTATTGCTGACAAGTTGGAAAATGAGCATGAGCTCATAGTCTTACTGTGGAGATGTTCTAGAGGTCAGAGGAAAATGTAAACACTATGAAGAATTACAGTAAAACCAGTGAGAAATATCTGAGAAAAGAGAAGGCAGTTTTAAAAAAATATTTTATTTTTTGTCAGAGAGAGAGAGAACAAGTAGTCAAAGTGACAGGCAGAGACAGAGAGAGAAGCAGGCTCCCTGCTGAGCAAGGAGCCTGATGCAGGACTAGATCACAGGCCCTGGTATCATGGCCTGAGCTGAATGCAGCCTCTTAACCAACTGAGCCACCCAGGCGTCCCAAGAGAAGGCATTTTGACCCAATGAGGAAAGGAACTGGCAGAGCTGAAAAGAGCTAGTCTCCAGATTTGAGGGACAAATGAGGTAATGAGCAGAAATATGAGGTGTTTTTTGTTTGTTTGTTTGTTTGTTTTCCCTCAGACACGGACACATTCTCCTGTACAAATTATTGTGCACTCGCCACTGCAGAACAGAAAAATATTACTACCAGAGCCATATTGTAGGTTACATCTGAGTGAGTCAAAATCCTAGTTACTCTGGATATGGAGTCAATGACTACAGGTAAAGGCAAGTCTGAGATTATCCTTTTCATTCATTTCTCAACATTCTTCTGCTGAGTGATAACATAGGAGGAAAGCTTTCAGAAAGGTGCAGAGAATAAGCAGAAAGAAGTGTCTTAAATGTCAAGCTTCTGATGTTCTCTAAGTACTTATTATTAACAAAAACAAAACACAAGTAAACAAAATAACCTGATACCTTAATGGAAAATAAATTCATAGGCAAGAAACAGATTTTTTTCTTGTTCTAGTATGGTAATATAAACTCAAAGAACACATTCTTCCAATTAATTACAACTTAAAACTTAGGACAAAATGAAAGAAATGAGACTTAAATGTCAACCAAAGTTGGCAGACTTTGGAGAAGTAATTCTCAGTGGGAAGTTTTCCTTTTTTTTTTTTTTTTAATGTGTCTTGGGCTCCACTCTAATGGTTCTTTTTTTAAAAAGACAGATTTATTGAGGTATGATTGATATACAAAGAAGTGCATCTACTTAGTAAGTATAATTTGATGATTCGGAAATATGTAAATGACCATAATACTATCACCACAATCAAGATACTAAACATACCCAAAATTTCCCATAGTTTCCTGTATCTTTTGCTTTTTTGTTTATTTGTTTTTAGGTAAGAATACTTGAGATGTATCCTCTTAGACTTTGAAGTGTGCAATACCATATTGCTAACTATAAGCACAAAGTTGTTCAGCAGATCAGATCATCTTACATAGCTAAAGCTTTATACCATTTGAGTAATAGCTCCTTGTTCCCTGAAACCAGTATTATATCCTCTCCTTCCAAAAGTTTAATTTTTTTATATATCTCAAATAAGAATCTGTCTTTCGTGTCAGTTTATTTCACTTAACCTAATGTCCTCCAGATTCATTCATGTTGTTGAAAATGGCAGGATTTCCTTCTTTTTCTTAAGGCTGAATCATATTGCATTGTATGTATATACCAAATTATCTCTATTCATTTATCTGTCAATAGATATAGGTTATTTCTGTATCTTGGCTGTTATGAATAGTGCTGCAGTGAACATAGGGGTGCAGATATTTTTGAGATTCTAGTTTCCAATTTTTTGAATATTTACTCAGGAGTGAGATTGTTGTTAGTTCTATTTTTAATTTTTAAGAACTATCCATCCTTGTTTTCTAGAACTGCTGCACCATTTTACATTCCCATCAACAGTGCACAAGGTTACCAAGTTCTCCACAATCTTGTGAACATTTCTTATCTTTTGTTCTTTTAATAATACCTGTCTAAACATGTGAAATAAGATATCATTGTTTTGATTTGCATTTTTTCTGACAATTAATGATGGTGGACTTCTTGTAATATTCCTAATTGTCATTTGTATGTATTTTTTGTATGTAGTTTGTATAAAACTACAATGTACACTGAAAACTATAAGACATTGGTGAAAGGAATTAAGGAAACACAAGTAAATGTATATATACCCCATGTTCACAGATTGAGAGTCTTTGATACTATTGTTAAAATTAATATAGCCCATACTGCCCACTGTGGTCTACAGATTTAATGCTATTCCTCTATTCCTATCAAAGCCCTAATGGCATTTTTATTTGTTTGTTTGTTTACTAGAACAGAAAATAACAATACTTACATTCATATAGAAACATGAAAATCCCAGAATAGTCAAAGTAATCTTGAGCAAGAAGAAAAAAGCTAGAGACATCATAATTTCTGATTTCAAAATATATAGATACAGTTACAGAAATTAAAACAGTATAATGCTGGCATATAGATAGACACATAAAACAATACAATTGAGTTGAGGCCCCAGACATAAACCCTTACATATAAAATCAACTGATCTTTGGCAAGGGTACCAAGAATACACAACAAGAATACACAACAGTGAGAAAACTCTCTTCAACAAGTCATGCCGGGAAAACTGAATATGCACATGCAAAATAATAATAGTAATGAAAAACTGGATCCATACCTTACACCATGCATAAAAACCAATTCAAAATAGATTGAAGCCATAATTTTAAGAACTGAAACTCAAACTTCTAGAAGAAAACACAGTGAAAAGTCCTTTTGTCCTTAATCTTGGCAATGATTTCTTGGATATGACATACAAACATTAAAAGTAAAAAGAGACAAGTAGGAATACATTGGAGTAAAAACCAACTATATATAAAAAGAAATAATCAATGCAAAAGCAACCTATAGAATGGGAGAAAATATTGCCAAACTATATATTTGATAAGGAGTTTGTTACCAAAATGTATCAAAGACTCCTAATGCAAAAACAAAACAAAACAAAAACAAAAACAGAAGCTTAACAAATAGGCACAGGATTTGAAGAATAATTTCCATTTTATTTTAAATTTCTTGTTTTTCTAATAGGATAGTTATCAATTTCAGTAGCGAGGGAGTTGGCAGACTAGACATAGAAACTAAAATATAAATCTGTCATTCTGAATAAGGAACAGAAAGTATATTGGGCTGAAAGGTATTGGAAGAATCTTAGGGGGAAGAATCCTTGGGAAAAATGTTCTCCAATTTTGTGTATGGATACACACAAATCTTATCTTCACCCCTGAGACACCTGAGGCACAGAACAGACCAAAGGCAAGTATGCCAAAGGCTTTAAGAACTGAAATGGTATTTGAATCTCCTGCATGTAAGTCATGCATGGAATAGAGCCAAACCAGTATAGCAAAGGCTTGCCTGACTGAACTGAGATTAGAACGATGACCAAGAGAAAGGCAAAGCTTATGGTCAGAAGTTTACTAAGTATATAGACTGCTAAAATCAAAGCAACATAATTTTCCAAAATATTATGATAATACCCAGTACGTACACAACATAATGAAAGTATCCTGGATATTATACAAAATTACACAACAAAGGACTAGGAAAATGTAACCAATCCTCAAGGAAACAAAGAAACAGTCAACAAGACTCAACTCAAGATGACCCAAATGCTGTAATCATCAGCAAAGAATTTAAATCAGTTGTTATAACTATTTTCCTTTTTTTTTTTAAAGATTTTTATTTATTTGGCAGACAGAAATCACAAGTAGGCAGGGAGGCAGGCTGAGAGAGAGGGAGGAAGGAGGCTTTCCGCTGAGCAGAGAGCCCCGATGTGGGGCTAGATCCCAAGACCCTGAGGTCATGACCTGAGCTGAAGGCAGAGTCTTAACCTACTGAGCCACGCAGGGACCCCTGCTATAACTATTTTCAAAGTAAAGAAAACACACTTGAAATGAATGAAAAAGCAACAAACTTTTTTTTAAAAATTGAAATGGAAATTTAAAAACTGAAAAATGTAAAATCTGAAGAAATTTTTAAAAAAGACTCTTTTGATGGGCCAAATAACTGAATGGGGATAACAGATAAAGGAGTCAGTGAAGTTGAGGATGAAAAGCGATAAAGGAAAAATTAGCAAGTCCAAGGGGCTATTGACAACAACAAAACATCTAACATCTATGAAATTAGAGTTTTATAGTTTTTTTAGACATTGCACTCAGACTGCTACAAACAAACACAAAGAGAACAATCTTGGAAGTGTCTAGGAGAAAAATAAATACAACACACAGTTGAATATCAACTTGAAGGACTCCAGATTTCTCATAGAATCCATAGAGGCCAGAAAAACCATTAAAAACACTTTTAAGATATGGAAAGAAACAAAAACAACAACCATCAAGCCAGAGTTCCATTTCCAGTAAAAATATTTTTCAAGAATGAGGGTGATTTAAATAAACCTAAAGAGAACTCAAAGAAGAGAAATTGTTATCAGCACATGTAAAGGCAAAAGGATATTTTGAGATTTAAAGGAAATCATAAAAAAAAGGAGAATATGGATCTTCAGAATTGAAAATAGAGCAACTGAATTGGTAAATAAGTGAATGAATCCTAAAGGGTAGTTTTTCTCTTAAATACTTTAAAATGTATATGATTATTAGTTAAAAATATAACATCATCTGAGGGGTTATCAATATATTTAAATATTACAAATTTGGAAACTATTACAAAATTTTAGTGAAGGTAGTGGGAAGGGGTGATTTGATCACGTTTCTACACCTTACATGAAGTAATAAAATATCAATCCTAAGTACACTGTGAAAAGTTTGAAAAGTCAGATATGCATGTTGTAATACTTAAAGCAATTATTTAAAAAATACAAAGAAATGACAACAAAAATCAATAGATAAGATAAAATACTAATAATACTAAAATACTTAAAGAAACGGAATATAAGAAACAAATGATCAAAACAGAGAGAAAAAAAGTAATAAAAATGGTAAACCCAAATCTAATCATACTGATAACTATATTGAATATTAGTTATGAAAAACTTTAATTTTTGTAGAGCAGTTTTAGGTTCCTAACAAAGTTGAGAAGGTGTAGAGATTTCAAATATACCCCCTTTCTCCACATATCCATAGCCTTTTCTATTATGGACATAGAGCATCAATGTAGTAGAACCGTTACAACTGATGAATCTACATTGACACATAATAATCACCCAAAGTATATAATTTATACTAGTGTTAACTCTTGGTGTTGTATGCTTTATGGGTTTGGACATATGCACAATTGTGTTCCAATCATTATAGTATAATACAGAGTTCACTGTGCTAAAAATCCTCTGTGTTCTGCTTACTCATCCTCCCTCCCCCCACAACCTCTGGCAACCACTGATCTTTCTATTGTCTCTATAGATTTGTCTTTTCCAGAATGTGATATAGTTGGAATCATGCAGTATGTGGCCTTTTCAGATTGGCTTCCATCAATTAGTAATATATACGTAAGGTTCTTTCATATGTTTTTATGGTTTGATAGCTCATTTTTAAAAAAGATTTTATTTATTTATTTGACAGAGATCACAAGTAGTTAGAGAGGCAGGCAGAGAGAGAGGAAGGGAAGCAGGCTCCCTGCTAAGCAGAGAGCCCAACATGGGGCTCGATCCCATGACCCTAAGGTCATGACCTGAGCCGAAGGCAGAGGCTTAACCCACTGAGCCACCCAGGCACCCCACTGATAGTTCATTTTTTTAAATGCTGAGTAATATTTCATCATCTGGATATGCCACAATTTATTTATCCATTCACCTACTGAGAATATCTTGATTGCTTCAAAGTTTGGATTATAAACAAAGCTGCTCTAAACCTCTGGATACAGCTTTTGATGTTATCAGTGTTTAGAATTTTGGCCTTTGTAATAAATATTTAGCAAAATATTAACTTTTTAGATTTGAAATAAAAATAGAGATCGACTAAATGAATAAAAAGCATGACTTAATTATAATTGATTTAATTAATGTGGAGAAATTGGGACTCTTATATTTTGTGGTGGGAATGTAAAATGGAGAATAGTTTGGCAGATTCTCAAAATAACAGCAAAGTGCTACAGTGTGTCTCAGCAGCTGTTCTCTTAGGTAAATCTAAGAGAAATGTAAATATATCCACACAAAAACATTAATGTTCATACCATCATTATTCATAATAGCCAAAATGGAAACAATCAAAACGACCTTCTGCTGATAAATAGGTAAATACAATGTGACATTTTAATACAGCACATGCAACAATAAGGATGAACTCTAGAAGCTTTATTCTAAATGAAAAAAATCCAGTCGTAAAAGATCACATCTCTACAATTCCACTTATCTGAAATGCCCAGTATAAGTAGGTCTACAGAGACAGAAAGCATATTAGAGGGTGCCTGGAGCTTACACAGAGGGAAGGTTGCAGAATTGGTGGAGTGACTGCTATTGGGCACAGAGTTTTTGACATGATAAAATGTTCTGAAATTGTAGTGATAGGACACAACTCTGTGAATGCACTAAAAAGCATTCCATTTACACTCTAGATTGATGAATTGTATGGTTTATGAGTTATATGTTAATATCTGTTTAAAAAATAAACATACTGAAAGCAAACGATGAAAACCTGAAGCGCCAGGGGCACCTGGCTGGCTCAGTCAGAAGAGCATGGGATTCTTGCTCTCAGAATCATGAGTTTGAGCCCCACATTGGGTATAGAGATTACTTAAATATAAATAAGTAAATAAACTTAAAAAATCTTGAAGTTCATGTGACATAAATTATTTGGTCTACTTAATGACAATCTGATATGAATATTGGCAAACTAGACTCCATGCAATAACTTAGGAGATCTGCAAAATAACAATACTTCATGCTTGGTATGAGGGACTTTGCATTTATACTTCGATGGAAACTCACAGTTCCAAACATCAATATTCCTTATTAACATTTGGAAGACAATTGAGTTTTAGATGTGCTATCATTCATATTACGACTTTTTTGTCACTGATTTCCCAGGACTATCTATATAATAAGTGGTACTCAAATCCTAGTTTTATCAATATTAAGGCATTTCCTGAATGAGTAAGTATATATTTACACTTCATAATTTCCTTTGTTGTAATTTAAAATACAGGAACATAGAGTTGAACTGAAACTAGATCCTCTTTATCAGGCTTCACAGTGGAGGTATATAAATTATGTGTATAGCACCTTTGACAGCAGTAATTTTTTTTCAATAATTTAGTGTAGCATACTAGTTTAAGAAGCAGCATATTTACTGCTAGACATCTCCAAATATTTAATTTCTCCTTATGTTGAAGTAACTATGATCCTATAAATCTCATAAAGCAGCTCCCATCTGCTATCTAAAGTAAAAATTACATGTCTACTCTCAGTTCTACAGTAGAAAGCCTCCAATATTTGTAGGTAAATAAAATGTCCTTATTTTTTTATTTTCTAGAGTAAATGCATCATTCAAAAATATTACTCATATAAAGTGTTTTTATACACCTAAATATCAATTTAAAGTCTCCTGGACTACAGTCATTTATTTATTCATTTATTCATTCTTGCATTTACTAAGTAATCTATCCATCTATCCCACTATGATTTCATCCTAATAGCCAGCCATCATACATGCATTGACTGAGCTTCAACAAAAATCCAAGTTAACTGAATAAATATGCTATTTATAGGGAGTTCAAGATATGTGATCCACAGTAATTTTTCCTTTAAGAAAAGGAGCTGCTTTATAAGTGATTTCTGGTCTTATTGCTTTCTTCGGAATATTTTGACATTGACATTCAGATGTTTATCAACTTCTATTTCTGAGTAATTATATGATTAAGAGTTAACATGCATTTATAAACTAATTAGACATCTAGAAAGTTTGAGCCAAATATAAAAATATAGACAAAGATGATACATTTATAATAAACTTAATGATAATATATAATAAATTATAAAGTCATATAATTGGCATGAAGAGAAAACATAAATACTTATGAATTTATCTTGAAAAATATCCCTCTCTGATTTCTGTGTAGTCTATGCTTCTATTTTGTTTATATATATGTTAAGACTTAGTTTTATTTTTCTTCACTTTGAAGTTGGAAGATTTCAACAAATATAACACATAGAAGATATAAGAATAAAAGATTTAGATAGAACAAATATAAAAATAGGATAATAAGTATCATAAATTTCTATGTTTCTATTACTGTTTTAATAATAATCAATTCATGATTAATAAATATAGTTTTATACATACATAGCCCACTAAACCTCCAATATCATATTGTTTCACCTATAAGGATTTTAGTGTGTAATTCTAAAAGCTAACAACCTTAAAAATGTAACCACAGTAACACTGTTATAATTAAAAATAATAATACCTTTTATATCATAAAATATTTTATACTCAAATACACATGCAAGTGTGCTTGTAAAATAGTTTCCTGTTTTTGAATTTATGATTTTTTAAAATTTGAATCAGGTTCAAAATAAAATCTGAAATTGCTCTTGGATGATAAGTCTCTTTAGGCTCTTGTAATACACAGCTTCCTCCTCTCTCATTTTTCTTTTTCTTGTAATTTATTTGATGAAGAAGCTAGGTCATTTCTCATATAGTGTTACCATGACCACAACCTCTTGATTCTCTAAGTTTACTATGAATTGCAACTGATCAATATTTTATTTTTATATATGGAGGCATGTAGTTATTATGATATATATAATTAAACTGTATTTAATGTGTACATGTGATTATAAGTATTTTATTTAAAACACATTTGAATTGTGATTCAGTGTCCAAAATTGATTCTTCAACTGAAATAATTATACTTTGTCCTTGAATATTTTTCTATAGATCTGTGGCTTCTAGTTATTTAGAAAGAAAGAAAAGAAAGAAGAAAGAAAGAAAGAGAGAACAAACAAATGAACACATACTTCGGGGGAAAAAAGGATTACTGAAGAAATAGCAGCTGGATTTAAATTCCCTTTTGAGTAATATATTGTAATAATTTAAGTATATGTACATTTACTCATTTTCTAATTAAGTTTCACTTAAGCAAATAGATGCATTATACTCTCTACTGTCTAATTATCAATAGTTAGACACTTAAATACATTGTTTATAAAATAATATCCCTGATTTGACCTGAAATGATTCACAGTAGCCAATAAAATTTGGAAGAAAAGTTCTATAGCTTCTAATGTAATTCTATTCATAGTATGAAAATACAATCAGTTCAAGGGAAAATTAAGAAATTCAGTTGAAATGGTGCCTGGGTAACTCAGTTGTTTAAGTATCTGACTCTTGATTTTAGCTCAGGTCATGATCTCAGAGTCATGATCTTAATGTTGTGAGATCAAACCCCCATCAGGGTCTCCACTGGTTGAGGAGCCTGCTAAAGATTTTCTCTCCCTCTCCCTCTACCTCTCCCCCCAAACCCTCTCTCTCTCGCAAAAAAAAAAAAAAAAAAAAAAAAAAAAAAAAAAAAAAAAAAAAAAAAAGAAAAAGAAAAAAATGTTTCATTGAAGATCCTTCTTTATACTGATCTTTATTTTGTCAAATGGTAGGTAAACAAACTATCATTATTGTTAATTACATAAATACATTATAGCAACATTAGAAAGAAAATAAAGTTAAATATCCTCTGGTTCCACTCCATAGTCAATCAAGAATTTTCTTTTGAGTTTTCTTTTAGTTTTTTTATACATGTAAAATATTATGTGTTGCCTCAACCTTGGCAAATCTGGGTTTCTGTAGTCTGCACTTTTTATTGAATATTATATCATTAGTAGCGTTGACAGTATAGCTGTAATTAAGAGCTTTGAATTCAGGATTTAAAATACGATTATTATTCTCCTCCAGCCACTGTTTCCACTAACTGCTAAATCCTGAATCCTCCTAATACTCCTTACAAAATTTTCATTTTCTGGGTCGCTGTCACTATTTACAATATTTCTGTCTTGAATTTTTAGCTATTTCCATATTTACATGAATGGGTTCCCTCAAAATTAAGGTCTTTCAGTCCCTCAAATGTCTCTTTTCCATGAATTTTGTCTTTTATGTGTCTCAGCTTCTTGCTCCCATGATCATGATCTAGACCTTATTATTACTGTAATCTCAACTTCAGGCATTCTGCTCTCAGACCACTGTCTTTTATCTTTCTAGTCATTGTCTGTAGTATGGCACGACTCTCAAAGTACTGGCCTGTGGCTGGAGAAAAACAGATGACCAAACTGAATATTCTCAGATTAATGCAATGGCCAAGAACTTCAAGTGGACTCTCATGCCGCTAGACAGTCATCATGTATAGTCTTAAACCTTCCTCACTCCAACTTCCTAGATAATTATTTTGCACTTCCTTTCTCCTCAGAATGTAAACACCTTTCCCCCATACTCACCTCCAGCTGATGCTATTCTTTTAGTTACTAAAACAATGGAAAGAATCAGAGGAGAATCTTCAAAGGCCAAGTGTGTGTGTGTGTGTGTGTGTGTGTGTGTGTGTGTGTGTGTTTCCTGTGTAATAAATTGCCACAAACTTAGTGCCTTAAAGCAGCAAACATATTGTCTTAAAGGCCCTGTGGCTCAGAAATCTGGGCATGGTTTAGCTGCATGATCTGCTTCAGGATCTCTCACAAGGCTATGCTCTCACTGTCAGCCAGTGCTGAGGTGTCATCTAAGGCTTTTTGGGGGAGAGATCCACCTCCAAGCTCACATGGTTGTTGACAGGGTTCAGTTTCTCAAGGATTCTCAGCTTGAGGGTCTCAGTTCCTTGTTAGCTGTCAATCTGAGGCCACCTTCAACTTTTCACCTGGGCCTTACTATGTGATGGCTGAGGTAATCAAAACCAGCAAGGGAGAGAATCAGTGTTTTACTAGCAAGACAAAACTTAACAATCTTACGGAATGCAATCATGGAAGTGACATCCCATTATCTTTGCTACATTTTATTGATTAAGAGTAAATCACAAATTGTGCCTACATTTATTGAGGAACATTATACAAGACCATAGATCCCAGACAGCAATTATATTTGTGGGCTCTGAGAGTTTATTTGTTACTAATCACAAACATCACTTCTACCTACCCATGAGAAGCTACACTCCTCTTCCAAAAGTTTTCTTTATTTCTTTTTCCAGCTATCAAACCATTTATGTCCTCCATTTTACAATAAAACTTGAAATTTTTATCTTTACTTACTCTCTAATGTCTCCCCTCATTTTCTTTTAAACCCATTCTAATTATGATTACACTCAATTCTTCAGTGAAATTGCCCCCATCAAAGTCACTTATTATCGGGGCCTGGGTGGCTCAGTGGGTTAAGCCTCTGCCTTTGGCTCAGGTCATGATCTCAGGGTCCTGGGATTGAGCCACACATCAGGCTCTCTGCTCAGCAGGGAGGCTGCTTCCCCCTCTCTCTCTGCCTGCCTCTCTGCCTACTAGTGATCTCTCTCTCTCTATGTCAAATAAATAAATAAAATCTTTTTAAAAAAAGTCACCTATTATCTACACACTGCTAAATTCATTGGTAAATTTTAATTCCTCATTTTATTGATTCAGCAACAGTATTTGATATGGTAGATGGTCAGCTTCCCCGAAACATTTTTAAAAATAGGCTTAGGATTCCATATACTCTTGGCTTTTCTCCTTCCTCACCAAACACTCCTTCCCAGTCTCTCCTGGTATTTTCTCTCCTCCAACCTTACATCTTTCATCTGTAGCAAAATCTTTATGTTATTTACACCTTGTCTCCTCTTCTTGTCATCTGAGGTTATGATATTAATAATGCCAAGTATGTGCTTGGGTCTCCCATATAATCTTTACAGTCTAAATTACTCTTTTGAAAAGTAGACTTGGATATTCAACAGCTTACTTAGCATTGTCATTTGCATATCTAATAGAGATTTTTAAACTCTCTGTTTCTGAGACTGCAATCCTGATCTCTTCACCCTACTTCATTCTAAAAATCAGCCAGCTCCCCCACCTGAGTGGAAAGCAAATACATTTTTTGGCAGTCATTCTTAGAGTTCTAGATCTGTCCCATTCTTTCATACCCCATATCCAATCATTTAGAAAATTCTAGTGGTTCTGGGTGCCAGGCTGGCTCATTTGGAAGGGCTTGTGACTCTTTTCTCAGGATTGTCAGTTTGAGCCCCACACTGGGTGTAGAGATTACTAAAATGAATAAATAAACTTTAAAAAAAAGAAAATCATATTTGCCCTACTTTCAAAATTTGGACATTTTCACGATCTCTACTGCAATCTTCCTGGCTTATGCTATTACCATCTTTGATCTAGATTAATTCACTAGCTTCATAAATTTTCCCCTCTCATATTTACAGCCTGACACAGCCTAGAGAATGTACCTTTAATATATAAAGCAGATCATACTACTTTTAAAAGCACTGCAATTGTTGCCTGTTCCACTCAAAGTAAAAACCAATGTCTTTAGAATGCCTCAGAGATCTCACATCTTGCCTCTTGCCTCACAGTTCTGATATATAATAATCTCTTCTTATCCTATAAGCTCTGGTGATACTGAACCTCCTCGTTATTCCTAGAGAAAACCTTAGTGCCTTTGCATTGACTGATGCCTCCATTTGGAATATTTCTCTCCCAATATTTACTTGGCTCACTTTCAAGACTCTCTTCAAATCTCAATTTCTCAGCAAGCCCTATCCCTGTCAATCTGTTTAATATTTCAACCTGCTTCCAGCTCTGCTCACATACATGAGCTGCATTCCTCTATCTTACCTTCCCCCCCAGTAGAATTTACAACCTTCTAACACAGTATCTAATTTGCTTATTATGTTTAGTGCATGACTCCACCCAAGAGAATGTTAGCTCTAAGAGAGCAGATAGTTTTCTTTTTTAATCACTTATGTTTTGCAAGCACCTGATATGGTACTGGACACATAGTAGTCATTCGAAAATATGTCTGTCCATTGAATGAACAAATAAATGAAAAAATGCATGAACTATTTTTGGGTAATAAGATCAGATTCTTTGAATAAAATCTGAAGTACTCTTGTCCTCTGATTTCACAGAAAAGGCAAGGATTATCAAGAGACCAAGTTCTCCCCCCGTCCCTTACTCATCTAGGAATTAAGTGATCCTAAAGTGTTTCCTACACTTAACTTTTAAGAAAAGCCCTCACCATTGGAGAAGTGTCTGTTCATATCTTCTGCCCATTTTTTGATATGATTATCTGTTTTACATGTGTTGAGTTTGAGAAGTTCTTTATAGATCCTGGATATCAACCTTTTGTCTGTACTGTCATTTGCAAATATCTTCTCCCATTCCGTGGGTTGCCTCTTTGTTTTGTTGACTGTCTCCTTTGCTGTGCAGAAGCTTTTGATCTTGATGAAGTCCCAAAAGTTCATTTTAGCTTTTGTTTCCTTTGCCTTTGGTGACA
>PISX010006407.1:0-97840 GCA_004024625.1 Mellivora capensis
GGATTGTGATACCTCCAGCATTCTTCTTTCTCAAGAATGCTTTTGCTCTTCAGGATCTTTTGTGGTTCCATGCATATATTTATTCTAATTCTGTGAAAAATGCTGTTGGTATTTTGATAGCGACTGCATTAAATCTGGAGCTTGCTTTGGGTAGTATGGCCAGTTTAACAATAAATGAATATTCTAAGTGTCCTTAGAGCCTGCGTGTTCAGTGGAGTGCCTTATATACTTTCTCATTTTCTAAAAATTAATACAAATATTTTATTGGAAGTTAAGCTTAGCATTAATGATTTTGTACTTTCCCTCTACACACACACACACACACACACACACACACACACAGCATAAGATTATGCAGTTTCTGCTAACATTTTATCGCTTTTTCAACTTAATTATTATAACCCTGATTAACCCCAGGCCTAGGTAGAAAGTTAATGCCAACCTACTGTGGCCTGGGGATGGCTCTGGGTTCTCAGGTTTGTGGAGCAGCATAATGGCAATAAATGTGGAGGCTCTGGGTTCCTAGGGCCTGATCTTTCTCTGAGTAACTTCTTAACTTGATTATAGCTAATTAATCTCCTTATACCTTAGTTCCTCAAAAGAAAAGTCCTCTTGGTTTCTAACTGAAGCCCTGATGTTCTGTGAAGCAGGCAAGAGGACGTCTGGCATTCTAGTGAAGGATTTTTTTTTTTTTTTTAATATGGAGCTGAGTAAGCTTTCTTAACTACAACTCCAAATCCAGCAAGACATGTTCTAATGCCACCTAATAGCCCTGAGGTTACCATGAGCCTGATGGCATCTGGAGAGAAGTTCTTCCTAATAGGTAGAAACTCCAATGTTGATTTCCACATCAATTCCTAAGATATAAAGTATGATGCAGGGGCACCTGAGTGGCTCAGTTGGTTACATGTCTGCCCTCAGCTCAGGTCATAGATCTCAGGGTCCTGGGATGGAGCCCCATGTCGGGCTCTGCTCAGTGGGGAGTCAGCTTCTCCCTCTCCCTCTGCCCCTGCCCCTGCTCCTGCTCCTGCTCGCTCACTCTCTCTCTCTCAAATAAATAAAATCTTTTAAAAAAAATAAAGTACAATGAAAAATTCAGGACAACTACCCACCTCAAAATATTAAGAATAAGCACCTTTCCAGAGCTCTGTAGCAATTCTTTCTATAAAGAAGCCTTTCTACAGGAAGCACTCTCAGGGCTGGAAGAAAAACTTTGGAGAGATGCATCCAGGAGAAGAAGAACAAACCCTTTGAAACCATTCTCATTTGAGTGTATTATTTAGACTTTTAAAGGGAACCAAAGGAAGAACTGAAAATGTGATGTATATTGACTCCTAATTACAAGTGCACCCTGGGAGAATGTGGGAAAGGTGGGATGTCAGTGAGCTAAACCTTCACTTAACCCAGCAGGAAGGCGACAGATACTGTGTAAAGCTGATAAATCACTCTGGAACAGTTTAAGAAAATACTATGTAATGATAACAAAGCAATCACCTGAAGAACGAAGATCACAAGATGTTAAATGTGGGGGATGCCTGAGTGGCTCAATGAGTTAAGTGTCGGACTCTTGGTTTTGGCTCAGGTCATGATCTTAGGGTCATGGGATCAAGCCCTGCCTTGGGCTCTGTGCTGGGCATGGAGGTTGCTTGGGGTTCTCTTGCTCCCTCTCCCTGTACCCCTCCCCCCCTTCTTTTCACACCCTTTCTGTCTCTCTCTCTCTAAAAAAAAAAAGAAAAAAAAAGGTAGTTAAATGTGGTTACCTCAGGAGAAGGGGCCTGAGGTTGGGGAAGTGTTTTGCTTTTCAGTATAAGACTTTCTGCACTATTTTATTTTATAATCATTCATAAGGATACCTTTGATTTTAGTAAATGAAAAAACAATTTGCTCCTCAGGAAGTCATTGTCCTTCTGAGAGTTTGGAATCATTACTATGTTTCTGTTCAGCCACATCTCATTGCTGTGACTTTTGGTGAACAGGATGTCATGTCAGGGGAGTATAGCCTGTGTGTTCTCCGTTTGTGTTAGAGGGGTAAGGGGCAGGCACAGGACAATCTTTCTAGAAGCGGTGGAGAATGTTCACAAGTCTTCCACATTCTCTCAAAAAGTATGCTATCTGAAAACATGATTTAAACCATCAGTAATGAAGCTGGGGAAACAACCCATCCTCCTAGTTCATTGACGGGGGAATAATTGCCAGGTATCACATCTTTGCTAATTGGTTGGAGTAAGGGACCTGAGAAAGCATCTGTGAAGAAAACCCAAGCCTAGGGATGGTGTGAAAAGTTCAGATCAAGATTAGCCAAGCTGCATGGTCATTCTCAGGCTGGCAGCCAGAGATGGGGTGAAGAGGGTGCAAAGGGTGCCAGGCTAGACTCTGAAGACGTGGGTTATGGCCATGCCCCTGACAAGGCTGGGCTGTGGGCTCTGAACTGCTTACAGATGGCCCCGCACAGAGCAGCCCAATTGGGGTCATTCTCTCCTAGCCTCACCCTCTTTAGCTACACACACAAATTTGAAAATCACTATCTCTAGAGTTGTTTTGAGGATTAAAGGTATTAAGATAGCAAAAGCACTGGAATTCTGCAACTTCCTAACTGATCTCGCCAGCCTTAACTTCACTGGGTCACAACCCTTCCATGGCTTTCCACTTCTGCTGCATTGTGTCCCAGTATGATGGGAACGACATGAATGACGTGAACCACGTACACAATTTTATTTAACCGGGATCATGACCTGAGCCAAAGGCAGACACTTAACTGACTGAACCATCTAGGCACCCAGCCACATGTGTAATTTTTAAGGTTCTAGTAGCCTCTAAAAAGGTAATAGGAGAAAATTGACATTAGTTTTAATAATATATTGTATGTATTTTATTTATAAATGTTTTATTTATCTAAAACATTATCATTTTAACACATAACCAGAAAATAGAAATATTATGAATGGGACATTTTATATACATTTTTTTCCATATTAAATGTCTGAAATGCTTAAGGTAGCATGAATTTGAACTAGTCACATGTCAAGTGCTCAACAGCCATATGTGGCTATTGGCTACCATACTGGGTAGTATAGATTTCAGTCTTCTTTCAGTTTCTCCAACAGACCACACACTCTCCGGCTTCTTCTCACATGCTCTCTCCTTGGCCTGGGGCAACCTCCAGCACCCCAAACCATTCTTCAGGGTTAGCTTTCAAATAGGTCACTTCCTCCTGGAAGTTCTGCATGGCTCTGTTAGCCTAGGGTAAGGGCCCCTCCCACATGTTCCCACAGCATTCCATTAAAATATGTACTAAACAGGTTGTAATTGCTTGGATTTCTTGGACTTCAATCTCTAAGTAGATCTTGTTTCTCACTGAACCTCCAATGCCAGGATGTATATGTAACAGACACCTCCAAAAAACACATGTTTTGTATGTTTGTATATATGGCTCGCTAAAATGAAAACACCCTTCAGGCCTGGGGCATGGATCTGCTCAAGGATGGTCCTAAGAAGCGAAGGAAAACTAACTGTCCCTCTCCCCACTGGCCTATCCCCAGGCCTTGGAGTCAGGCAGTTCTCAATTCAAATCTTGATTCTGCAGCTAAATAAATCTGCGTCCTGGTCAAATCCCTTCACCTCTTGGAGCCTCAGTTTTGCCATCTGTAAAATGTGGCTATCAATCCCTAACTTGCCTAGTTGTTGCACAGATTAAACTGATGTAAAGTGGCCTAGAGTTGTATCAGGCACACGGTGAGTGCTTAACACCTAACTTCATCAAACGGAAGATGTCAGCAATTACAGTTGCTCAGTTGCTTTTGTCATAAGATACCTCATTACCTCAGGAGCCACTGAGAAAAGGAGGAAGCAAATCTCCACAACAATGCCTGTTAAACTAGGACACCCACATAACATGTAAAAGGCACCCCAATTTCGGAGTTGTTGAAAAGTTCAATTACGTGTGTCCTGCAATCTATGACATATGGCAAATGTCCCGCACTGTCCCCTGGAGAGTAACCCATCAGGATGTGTAGGGAGGGGGTGCTGAGCTCCCCTGTCCTTGAGCTTCACTGGAAGGTGAGGAATGACGGCTTACGGAGTCCCCACTAGGCCCAGCGACTTTCCTTACATCATTTTAGTGACTCCTCAAAAACAGTCTTATTTTGGTATATCCCTCATTTTTAAGAAGAAACGGCAGCTCAGAGAGGCAAAACTGCCCAGCTAGCACACGGCAAAGGCAAGGCAAGGCAGGAACTCAGGCCTACACTGTGGCCATCCCCGGCCGCCTCAGGCAAGGCAAGCCTCTTGCACAGGCCTGAGCTCCTGAGGCTGATGGGAGGCCCTAAAGCCTTGTCAGCATCTTGGTAATGCACTTTAAAGGCCTCAACTCCTCAAACAAGCTCAGGATCAAACAGTCAGACAGGAGCTTATTAGATCTAATGCCAGGAATAAACCTTGCAAACAACAGGTTACGGAGGCCCCTGCCATCTGAGAGAAGAGCGGAGCCTTGTTCTTGGGGGGCAGCCGGCTGACGGAGCGAGGGGGCAGCTTAGCTCCACACTCTCCGATATCCAGCTGAAGGGATGAAAGAGGAAGAAAGAATGCTGGCCTCCTCTGTCTGTGGCATCAGCAAGCTTCAGTATACCTCAAGAGCACCCAGTGGGGAGGGGGAGAAATGCATAAGGGTCTGAGGGGCCTGAAGGGCCAGGAGTGGTGATTCTGGAGTTGGGGGGGCTCAAGTGGAGGGAGAGGGAAGTTGGGGGGCCCAGGTGGGGGGAGGGGGGAGCTGGGGGGGCTCAGGTGGGGGAAGTCACACATAGCTGGGGGCAGGGGCTAAGGACAAAAGGTTAGCCACAGGGGACTACCGGATTTGCTCCCCAAAGCACCAAAGCTCTCCTGGGGGAGGAGGCAGGCTCTTTGCTCCCCCAGATTTGCTGAGGCTCAGACGACAATTGCTGGTCCTGCAGATGTAAGATACAGGGATTTTGTTCCTTTAATTCTGTTTCCTTAGAAAGTTCAGTCTCTGTACTCGGAGTCAACGAAATCAGGTCACTGCTTTTTTCATCTGGGGAAGGTTGTTCTTAATGAGAGTTCCTCGAGCCTTTTCTCAGGGTAAGGTAGCTCCCTCCATCCCCTTCATGTTTGGTTGAGAGAGTAAGTCTCTGGAAGTCAGGGAAGAGAGGAGCAGGTCTGCTGTGGTAGAGGGCGAGGCTCTCCAGGCCGCCCAGCAGTGCTGAGCCCTCCCCTCCTGTCCGCTGCTGAAAGCCCAGCTCTAGGCAAGAGGGAGAAAAGAAAGCCCTGAGCTGGCGCTTCCAGCTGGGGCATTCGATGCTGCTACTATCAACTCAGAAAAAATTTAAAAGCCTCGCCACATAAGCAGTGGCAGCCTGGTAGAAGGAGCAAGATGGCTTGGGTCACTGGAGAAAGCAGTCTTTCCATCTTAGTTCTGCTGTGAAATGAACTTCACCATGATGCGGCATGGGTTCCACTTACATGACATATGGCCTTACCCAGGAGGCTTCTCTCTGCACCTCAGTTTCCTCGAGGGGGTGGGAGCACTCAGAGGCTTTCACACTGGGCTCAGGGGATCCTAGGGTCTCCCCTCCCCACCTCTCCCACTTCATCCAGACAGCCTCAGCTTTCTTCTATTTTCTACATTGTGGGTCCTCATAAAATTTCCTTTAAAGAAAGGCTTTTGTGGCCAATAAAAGTTTGAAATCCACCAGATTGAATAATCTTGTATACTGCCTCCAGCCTTGACAATCTCTGATTCCAAAAATCACCAAGTTACAATCTATTTGGGAGAACAAATAATACTTAAAAGACTCAAGGTTCTGGGTGTGTGTGTGTGTGTGTGTGTTTAATCCTTTACCGTTTTTGTTGTTGTTGTTGTTTGATGCCTCTGCTTCTCAGACACAAACCACATACAAGCATTTCACCTGGAAAGTTCGGCTGCTCTCAAGTTACTGACGTGCACAAAGTGCCTGCGGGCAAAGTGAGGCAAGCCTGCGTCTGTGCTCAGCGCCGGCTTGTGCTTTGCACTCGGCAGGTCGGAAGACACGGCTGTCCCACGGCTTGCAAACAAGCAAACCAGCTGAGAGCAACAGTGCTCCGCCGGGCGGTACTCACACCCTCGGCTTTCCAGTTCTCCGGCTGGCCTGTCTCCACCCCCCAGGCTCTCCTTGATTCATGCCCATCTCTCAAAAATGGAAGAAAAAAAAAAGCAGGAAATGGAGCCTAGTAACCATTTCAAGATGGTGATGTGATGCTAGAAAATGTGCACTGAATGGGCTGCAGACAGATGCTAGAAAATGTGCACTGAATGGGCTGTAACATTTCCAAAGGCTCACTGGGTAAAACTTACAGACCCAGGCCCATTGTAGCACCACAGCTGCACACCCAGCCTCAGGGCAAAAAGGACTTGAGGCCGGTTCTCTCTAGGTGACAGGTAATCTGCGGCATCCTGCACAGACAGCCCTTCTATTCCAGCCCAAGATTCCAGCAGAGGGGAGCACAAGAGAGAAAATCCAGACTGCAAATAAATCAAAAATAATTTCTATTTCTCTTTGGATCATGTGGGTTTTATTTGGGGGGAGGGTAGAGCATACATCCTTTTCTGATTCTGTCTTCACTGTGCCACCTAAAAATGAGCAGATAAATAGCCTGGAAAGCTACAAGAGGCCCTGGAGATCATCTAGTTCACCTGCCTCATTTTAAGGATAGGAGAACAAAGACCCAGAACGGGAAAACTCCTTGCTGGGAATCATCCAGGTACAGAAGAATTTGGTCTGGACCACTGGCCACTGGCCATTTCATTCAGCTCCCAAAGCTCAAGTCTCCTGCTCTAGTCACAGCACCCTGTGGTAAGAGAGGGCAGGAAAGCTGTGCACAGCACATCTGGGGACGGTACCTATGCATAGGAAGCATATTTGGGCAGCCATGTGTGGTTGTTCAGGTTGTACATGGCACAAGGGCCTCCACCAGGCAGTGAATGAGACGGGAAAGCTGGTTCACACTGCATGCCCAGCTGTGTGCCCTAGTGGGGCTCTGTCTGCTGGTTAGAAGGGCATCTTTTTCTAATTGTCACAGAAGTGCTCCAAGGGCTAGCAGGAGTTCTGAGGAGCAGGGAGTGTTCACCAAAGATTGGAACACTGCCCTAGGCTAAGTTTATCAGGTAGAGAAGGTAAAGCAAGCATTCTGTGAGAGGGAGGATATACAAAGAGCCCTGTTTTGGATGTGTTGGAATCAGCAGTTGATACAGCTCCCTCCTGGCCTAGGCCCAGGGCCCGGTGACACCTGGGTCTCTGTCTCCAGCAACTCCAGGAGGACCAGGCCAGGAAAATCCCTCTCTGGACACCATCTTGGAGTAGAAGGTTCCAGACGCTGTACCTCGGAGCCACCCCCCTGCCCTATTCCAGCCACTCTGGTGTCCTGATAGAACCCTCGGAAGCCTCTGTCACCACCCCACTCCTCGCTGCTCTGCAGGGCACCCTCTCTGGCCTCGCTCCCTCTTTGCCAGCCTTCTACCCTGTGCCCCCACTTCTTGAGGAGAGAGGAAGCGAGAAGCAGCCCAGCTGCTCTGCCTGCCTCCTGGGGTCAGGGTCAGCTAGCCGCAACCACTCCTCCGCTCTGTCCCCCCAACTTCTGCTGCTTTAGGAAAGGGCTGAAGACACAGATTCTAAATATAGGTACATCTCCCAACCTCCTGCCCAGCTAATATTAGCCCTTTTGTGGAATCCACTGACAGCATTACTCCCTTTTTTTGGCTGCACTGGTGGGACTTCTCCTGCTTACAGTAAGGCAGGCTGAGCCAGCAAAAGACTGGGGACCACACTGAGCCAAATACAGTGAGAGCTCTGCTAACTGGGGGCTGTGCCAGATGATTTATGGAGCTCCTTTCCAACACAAGATTTATGATTCTATGAACAGGGAGACTTGGGCAATGGGGGGTGGGGGCCAGTTCTGGTTAATTGAATTTGTCAGCTTCCAGATGGAGGAGGCACTAACATTTGTTGATAATTTACTCTGAGCCAAGGACACTACTGAGGATTTCAAATACGTGCTTTCCTTGAGTCTTCACAACAGCCCTAGGTGAGGGGTAGGGCTGCTATCCCGATTTTACAGATGAGGGCACTGAGGCTCCTGGCAGGGAATGTAAGTGGCTCTATGACAAACGGTTAGTCAATGTAAAGATGAGCTTCGAACCCAGGTCTCAAGTCACCCCAAAGCCTTGATTTTTCCTCATGCGGGCAGGTTTCTTTGCTTTAACGCTGGCAGAAAATCTTCTGAAACCAGTATGGGTATGATCCCTCTGTATGGTCCATAGTTAAGGTCAGAGAAGCAAGAGCAGGACTTGCGTCAGAGGACTTGAACTCTGGGCCTGTGTCTGCCAGGCCAACTTGGAGTAACTGGAAAAGCCTTTCTGAGCCTGGGTTTTCCCCTCTGCAAGTAAAGAACTCCAAAGGCACTTTTAGCCCTGACTTTTGGAGTCTATGTTGCATTTCTCTGGATAGGTCTTTACTTTGATGGTCGGTTCTCTTCACCCAGTGCAAAAATGCAGGCTGAAAAGGGCCTAGGGATGTGGGAGCATGAGCTGGGGGCAGAGGCCAAAATGAACACGTTACTGACAAGGAGGTTCCAAAGCTGCCTTCCTACAAGATGTCAACTCATTGTCTTGCAACTCCCCACTGCGAGGTAAAAGAGCACAAGAAAAGCTAATTCTGCCTGAGGCGGTGTAGCACAAATGAGGTCCTTGGGGTTTCTCTAATGCACTTGGAGAAGAGAGAAGAAGGCAGATTCAAGGGAGAGTGTGAGTGCCCAGTGATACATGGAGGGACAGAGGGTATTGATTTCATTCGATCATTTATCTTCCCATCTTGTTCCAATGAAGATTTAATGCAGAAGGATTTAGGAGCTGGTAATGCCTTAGAGGATGGCAATGCCATTCACCGAGAAAGGAGGAAAGCCAGTGAAGACAGCTGATTGAGTCTAGGAACATAGTCATCACTGTTGTCTCCCCTGGGAAAAATGAGACTGGCCAAACTGACTCCTGTCTGTCCACTGGTTGGCTCTCTGCCAACTGCAGAAATGCGCCCTTCAGGCCGCAGGCCTCCCCGACAGTGTTTTTTTGATTAACGACTCAGGACCAAAAAGACTGGGGCCTGCTCGAGAGCTCCTCAGAACCTCAGGAAGGATCTCTTCCCCGACTCAGAGACTGGAGCGGCTCACCTGACAAGCGGAGTCCGAGGAAGTCCGCCAAACCTTACCGCTTCATCTTTGTTGTGTTTTATTGAAGTTAAACCAATCCTGAAATTTCACTCCAAAACCGTTTCCTGGACCATTTCTCCGAAGAAGGAAGCAAGCCCATTAGCGAGCCACTCAAGTGGCCGGCGGAGTCCCTGGGGGACTTCGCAGAGCTGGTGGCTTCTGAGCAGTACGGGCTATGTGTGTGCGTGCATGCCCGAGTGACAGGCAGGGGTGGTGACACTGTCACTACCCGGAAGTCACAAACAACAGGATTGTTTCCAAGGTGAGACAGGGGCTTTGCTTCCCCATGGAAACAAACAGAGCGCCTCAAGAGAAGGCACACAGGCCGGCGGGCATGTGTACAGCCAGACAAGTACACAGGGTCTGGGGACCCAGATGCACCCCACGCCCATACACAGGGGCCCAGACACGTGGACACATTCACCCACACCTACACCTGCATGGTCCCCAGACACACAGGTGCACAGCTGCAGCTCAGCCCGCTAAGTATCTGGGCATTAGGGTCAGGCTGGGGGCTCCCCGAAGCTGGCACCAGACATGGGCGGGGGGGATTTCTAAGCTGATGATTTGGCAGAAGCACCCCCCCCATCCCAGTGTCAGGAGGTTCATTTTCACAGCTCTTTCCTCAGCACCTTCTGCTCAGAAGATCCTGGAGTGAGTGTTCCAGGCGAAGGATGAGGAACACAGACCTTAGGGAGCCTCTCATCAGAGGAAAAGCTGCAGACAAGACAGTGTTAAGGAGGGAGGCGGGCATGGAGGTGGGTTACAGGCTTCTTTAGAGTCAAGCCCGTATAGTACTGCTGCATCCCCAGAGCCCAGCAAGGTAGGAGCACCCAGTGGGGCTTCACAGATGATTACTCACAAATGATGAATTACTTCAGGGCAATTTCCGGCCACACTTGCTTGGTCTCTCTCCTGCTTCCCCACTCCTCTAGTACCAAGGCCTATTTCTTACTGCCCGGCTGGCCGGCTGAGGGGGCTCTTCCTCCCCAGGCAGAACCTGTCTTCCCACCTCAACCCCTCCCCTAAACGCCTATGTCTACACTTCACTCCCTGTTTCTGTGCCACTGAACTTCTCCCGCTTCTCCAGGACTCCAGACCCTTCCCAGTCTCAGAGCCTTGGTGCCACATTTCCTTCTGCCAAGAAGACCCCTTGCTTCCTTCTGTGGTAAACTCTTTCCCTTCCTTCTGCAGTTTTCCCTCTCTCCCCAGAGTCTGACTCACTGCACCCCCCAGAGGGTCCCCGAAGACCTTGCTTCATCCCTTTGTGGCTGTCTCCTCACAGTGAGCAGCTCCAGGGGGGCACCCTGTCCCACTCATCCCAGAGCCTAGCACTCAGTAAGTGCTGCTGGGCAGGGTCCGGGAGTGAGGGAGACTCAGCGGGGCCTGGTTCTGGGCTTTGTGGAGTCCCTGAATTTCCTTCCTCAGTGGGGTGGGCACAGAAGCAGCAATGGATGGCAAGCGTGAGAACCAGGGTAAAGATGGAAGCACAGCGGGGCACAGACCGTACCAAACCTGTGTCTAGGGCTGCCGCAATCATGCGTGTCCTCCCCTAGGACACATTCCGGGACGTAATTCCCATTTCTCCCTACACTTGCCCCTTGGCATGTGGCTCTTGCAGCCTTTGTCCCACTTAACCTCCCCAAAGCACTCTTCTCCAGAGGCCCCTGGGTATAAAACATCATTAAGGACACAGCTCTCCCAGGTTAAACTCTCTAAATCCCCAATGCCCAAGAGATACTGCTCTGCCTTCTGGCTGGAGAAAGTGGGGCAGTCCTGCTGGGTCTGTGAAAGCAGGAGCTGTGGGCCCTTCCTGCCCCCTCATGGAAGCCCCAAATTGATTAATACCTGCTTGGCCAACTCAGCAAAATAAACCTATAAAATGAGATGATTTAAAATCTTTTTTTTTAATTGATTTATTTATATTTCTAAAAGGTCACAGTCAGTTCTTTTTTTTAACTGGACAGAAACCCAGAATGAGTAAAGGCTTGAGATATAGAAGTAAATGCAACTGCAAAAACATTTGAGTATCTTTACATGCTGGCGAGCATGGCGTTAGGCTCTGCGCATAGAGAGGTGAGGGAGTTGGACGCCCAGCCCTCTGGGAGCCCCTGTGTGAGTGGAAAAGGAGGGCTTCCTTGTTCACATTCAGATTCAAAGGCAATTCTTGGCATCTTGGATGTGCCTGGGGACGTCTCAGGGGTCCTTACAGGGCCTTCTCTGTGGCCCCGAGAGGGAAGTGTTATGATCATTTCTCTTTCACAGATGGAACACTGAGGCTCAGAGGGTTACAGGATTTGTCCAGTGGTAAGCAAGCCGGTGAACAGATTGGGATATGAGCCCAGGCTTATGTAGTTCCTAACACTGACGGTTTTGCTTCCATGATGAAATGGGCACACCTTTGGTCTAGCAGTAGAAAATTCTGAAAATATTTGGAGAACCCTTATTTCATTTCATTGTCACAACAACCCTATGAAGTAGTCATCTGTGTCTCTACCACCAAGGAGCAAACTGAGATTCACTGTTATCATTCCAGCTGGGAAATGGGAGTCGGGACCAGAATTCGGTATTTTTGAGTCTGACCTCCTAGTGAGCTGGGGCGATGGTCCTTCTAGGGGCATGGAAGAGAAGACAAGGTCCAGAGGGTTGGAGGATGTGCAATGACAAGGCCCTAGGAGACCTGCATGTCATTCAGGAACAATTCTCCAATGTCTAGACCTGACCTTTGTTACTGAATCTTATTTCAGTTCTGCCTCTAAAAAAACATCAAAATCCTGTCAAAAGACACAAGAAAGCATTGGACAAAATCTAACCCTTTCATGAAAAAATTTTTAACAGACTATGAATATAAGGAATCCTCAACTGATAAAGGTCATCTTTAAAAAGTCCACAGTTAAAAAATAAATAAATAAAATTTTAAAATAAATAAATTAATTAAAAGTTCACAGTTAACATTGGAGTTAATGGTGTAAGACTGAAAATTTCCCTCTAAGATTAAAAACAAGACAAGCTGTGTGTTCTCACCACTTCTATTCAATACTATACTGGAGGCTCTAGCCAGGGAAATTAGCCCAAAAATTTTTTAAAGAGTGGCACCTGGGTGACTCAGTGGGTTATGCCTCTGCCTTTGGCTCAGGTCATGATCTCAGGGTTCTGGGATCGAGCCCCACATCAGGCTCTCTGCTCAGGAGAGCCTGTTTCCTCCTCTCTCTCTGCCTGCCTCTCTGCCTACTTGTGATCCCTGTCAAATACATAAATAAAATCTTAAAATAAATAAATAGGCATCCAGATTAGGGAAAGGGAGAAATAAAACTATCTCCATTCACAGACAGATGATAAGATCTTGTATATAGAAAATCCTAGTGAATCCACAAAAAGTATTGGAACTAATAAACAAGTTCAGCAAGGTTGCAGGATACAAGATTATTATACTAAAATCATTTGTCTTCTATATAGTAGCAATAAGCAACTCAAAAATGAAATCAAGATAACCATTCTATTTATAATTGCATTAAAAAATCATAAAAGTACTTAGGAATGAATTTTAAAAAGAAGTGCAAGGGTCCTTTACCAGTGCAAAACTTTTCCTATGTCATACGTATAATACTGGATACCATAAAACACCAAAGAAAGGGAAAGATATCCTTGTTTATGAATTGAAAGTCTTAATATTGTTTAGACGGCAACATTCCTAACTTGCTTTAAAGATTAAATGCATTCCCTACTGAAACCCCAGCTAGAAAAAATTTTTTAAAGAAATGAATAAGTGGATCCTAAAATTCATATATAAATGCAAGATGCTGAAAACCAAAACAGTCTTAAAAAAGAACAAAGTTGGAGGATCCATAAGCTCTCCATTTCAAACCTACTACGAAGCTACAGTAATGAAAGCAGTGTGATATTGGCATCAGGATAGACATCCAGATCAACGTGCCAATGGAATGGAACTGAGAGTCCATAAATAAACACTCACATTTATCATCAGTTGATTTTTGACAAGAGCACCAAGACAACTTGATGAGGAATGAACAGCCTTTTCAACAAATGGTGCTGGAACAACTGGATGTGCACATGCAGAAAGAATGAAGTTGGTCACATACCTCACACAAGATACAACGATCAACTCAAGGTGGCTCATGAACTTCCATGTCAGAAATAAAACCATAAAATTCTTAGATGAACACATAGGATCCAGTCTTCATGACTGTGGGTTTAGTAATGGTTTCTTAGATGTGATACAGGTGAACCCCCTCCAAAAAAAACCAAACAAAACAAAACTGGACTTCATCAAATTAAAAACTTTTGTGTTTCAAATAACATTATCAAGGGGCGCCTGGGTGGCTCAGTGGGTTAAAGCCTCTGCCTTCGGCTCGGGTCATGGTCTTAGGGTCCTGGGATCGAGCCCCGTATCGGGCTCTCTGCTCAGCAGGGAGCCTGCTTCCCTTCCTCTCTCTCCCTGCCTGCCTCTCTGCCTACTTGTGATCTCTGTCTGTCAAATAAATAAATAAAATCTTTGAAAAAAAATAACATTATCAAGAAAGTGAAAAGACAACTCACAGAATGGGAGAAAATATTAGCAGACCATATATTAGAAGAGTGGCTTATATCCAAAATATAGAAAAAGAACCCAATTAAGAAATGATCAAAGGACTTGAGTAAACATTTCTCTAAAGAAGGTATAAAAGTGGCCAATAAGGGCAAGCAAAGATGCTGAGCATCATTAGTCGTTAGGGAGATCTGATTCAAAGCCACATGAGATGTCACTGCAAACCCATAAGGATGGTTAGAAAAGAAGAGAGACATAAAAAGTGTTGGAAGGAATGTGAAAACAATTGGAAACTTCATACATTTCTGGTGGGGCTGTAAAATGGTACAGCTACTTCGGAAAACAGACCGCAGCTCCTGAAAACGTTCATCTTATGACCCAGCCATATTACTTCTAGGTGTGTACCCCAAAGAACTAAAAATCCATTGTTCAACGGCCCCTTGTACACAAATGTTCATAGCAGCATTGTTCATAATGGCTAAAAAGTACAACTAATCCGAATAGCCATCAACTGACAAATGGGCAAATGAAACAGGCCGGGGGTGCCTGGTGGCTCAGTCCTTAAGCATCTGCCTTCAGCTCAGGTCATGACCTTGCATCGGGCTCCCTTCTCAGCGGGAAGACTGCTTCTCCTGCTCCCACTCCCCCTGCTAGAGTTCCCTCTCTCGCTCACTGTCTCTCTCTCTCTGTCAAATAAATAAATAAAATCTTTAAAAAAAAATGAAATGGGTGTGTGTGTGCGTGTGTGCGTGTGTGTGTGCGCGTGCATGGGCGTATGTGTGTACATGAATTAGTCAGCAATAAAAAGAAGTACTCATACATGCCACAACATGGATGAATCTTGAAAACATTAAGCTAAAGCGAGAAATCAGACACAAAGGTAACGTATTATATGATTCTATTCAAGTAAAATGTCGGGCATAAGCAAGTCCATGGAGAGAGACAGTAGAGTTAGTGGCTGGCAGGGGTCGGGGGAGCAGGAAATGGGGAGTGACTGCTAATGAAAATGGGCTTTCCTTGGGGGATAATGAAATGTTCTAAAATTAGATAGTGGTGATCGTGGCACAACTCTGTGAATATACTGGAAAACACTGAATTGTACAATTTTGAAAGGGTGAATTTCATGGCATGTGAATTATATCTCAATAATGCTGTTATAAAAAAAAAACATATGCATGAAAGAGACTGTGGGGAATGTGGAAAGTGGAAACAGCTGACTTGCTAGAAGTGGTGAGATGGAAGGTAATTTTTTTTTTCCTGTTATTGTTGTTTCAATGTTGTCTGGCAATGGCAAGCAAAAAGGAGGGAGAGAGAGTGACAGTCCAGTAGAGAAGACAACCAGCTTGGGAGCCCAGGGCTCTGAGGCTGTCATGCCTCACTCTGCTAGTCACCCTGACTTTGCTAGACTGTGTACTCTTGAGTAAGACTTCACCTCCCTGGGCCTTGATTTCCTTTTCTTGGGAGTGGAATAATACCAACTTTGTCGGGCTGCTGTGAGGATCCCAAGAGGCCTTACATACACAGAGCACATATGTGGCAAATACCCACAGAGTTCATTATGTTTCATCTTCATTTATTTATTCAAATAATTATGGAACATGTGTTACATACAGGGATATAGATGAACTAAGATTGGACCTAGTTCTTAAATATCTTGGCGTTTAAGAGAAGACAGGCATAAATAACCAAAACAAGTTCACTGAGAAGGGCCAAAGCAAAGATATCCACAAACAGCTTGCTGGACAAGTTATCGGCAGAGACCAAATGTATTTGGAAGCTTGTGTTGGGAGGGACTGGGGCCGGGTCAAGAGACGGCAATCCACAGAAGAATGACAACATCCATAACTGCAGATCACAAATTTGTTCTGTAGTGTCTCATGTGTACTGTCTCATGCTGCCCTCAGGGAATGTCAGCAAGGAAAGTATTACCACCGTACTTGATATATGAGAAGACCAAGTCTTAGAGAGGCCAAGAGAGTATTCTGTTTCCATAAAGCCAGCTCATGGTACAGGACCTTCTCTGTTTGCCACCTCTTTTGAGCAATCCTGGCTAAATCCCACTAAAAAGGAACACCAGGAGGGGCGGAGTGAAGAAAATGAAGAGGAGTTCTCTCCAAGTCTGGGCTGGTCAGAGGTATTTGAGTATGTAACCTGTGCCCCCGGGGGTCCATTGAGAAACATGCCAGATGGAGACCCAG
This sequence comes from Mellivora capensis, assembly GCA_004024625.1. Lineage (NCBI taxonomy): Eukaryota > Metazoa > Chordata > Mammalia > Carnivora > Mustelidae > Mellivora > Mellivora capensis. The sequence continues at coordinate 15,991 of PISX010006407.1, forward strand.
GAACCAGTTCAGGCATGGGTCACCCAACAAAGATTTGCAGCATTCCTTGACATATTCAAGCTCTGTAGGTCATCAATGTCTGGTAAATACTTCTCCACTGATCCCACTGTGTCATGAGCTAGGGGTGGAGAAGGAAAACATGGTATCATTTATAGAGCACCTTCTGAATACAGGGCATTATACAAGGAGCTTCCCCAACAGTAGGCTCTTGAGGCATTGCAGTGGCCTCTTTCTACACTGACGTTGAAGTGACACAGATGACCGAAGATATCAAGTGCCCTGCCCAATACCACACAGAAAACCTGTATCAGAGAGGAGTGAGCCTTCTTTCCACTCACCAGAAGGATTCCAAATTTCTCCCTATGCAAAGAAGTCATGGTTGTAAGGGCAGTGGGCAGAATCAACACAGTGCCTGTAAGAGCTCAGAAGCTTCATAGCATCAGGGACCCATGTCATTCACTTATACAACATGAAAACAAAAAAACTGATCAGTTTGCATTTTCAGGATGAGGGGGGGGGGGCACTTGTTTTATTTTTGTATCCCATGGGCTTTGCTGCTTATCTGGCAGAGAATAGGGGCCTCTATCGGTCCTCCTTCACAACAGCCTAACTGGCCCCTGGTTTTGATGGAACCGGACCTCAGGTGACAGCAAAAGGCCCCCCTTTATCAAAAGCAACTTCCTCAAAGGAGCAGGATGACAGATGAGAGAGCCTGGGCATTCGGCACAGAGACCCAGGTGAGTCCCACAGCGATGCTGCCAGACTATCGATGGCTGGCCAGCTGGACCGACCACAGTCTCATTCATCAAAAGCCGTAACAAGTGCATTTGTTGGCTTCAGAGCCAGCCGCATCCTGACCCCGACAGTGAGTCTGTGATCACCATGGCTCCTCACCGTTGCAACATCTGCAGAGTTCGTTCAAGTGGAGGCCCAAGGACCAGGCTGTACGGAGCACTCCCTAACTACCCTATTCAGGGAAAACAGAAGAGTCTCGAACCCACCCAGCAGGGGAGGGTGTCCACCAGCGCTCTGCAGTGATTCATGATAACTTAGAGGATTACAAATGAGGGCTGCAGAGCTCTCGGCCGGGTGAGACTCAATGACAAGGGGGGCCTGGAGTCATCAAGGGCTCACCCCCAACAAGCATCCCAAAGGTATAAAAGAAAGAACACAGATTTGGGGAGCCTATAGACCTAAAAGAAAGCCCAGTCCTCTCCTGCAAAATGTCTCACCTTCGGAAAGCATCCTGACCTCTCAAGACATCTAGAAGCATTTTTCAGCAGCTGAACCCAAATGTCATGTGCTACTGCTTTGAAGACCAGACAGGCTAATCAGATGGATGGGCTAGGCAGGTGACTGGGATTGTGAAAACCAGGTGAGAGAAGGATGCTTGAGGAGGGCTGACGGTTAAGAATGGAGGAGATGGGGGCACCTGGGTGGCTCAGTGGGTTAAAGCCTCTGCCTTCAGCTCAGGTCATGATCCTGGGGTCCTGGGATCGAGCCCCGCATCGGGCTCTCTGCTCAGCAAGCAGGGAGCCTGCTTCCCCTCCTCTCTCTGCCTGTCTCTCTGCCTACTTGTAATATCTGTCTGTCAAATAAATAAATAAAATCTTAAAAAAAAAAAGAATGGAGGAGATGATGCAAGAACGTGCGGTGAAAAAGAGAGACAGCTGGGAAAGGGAGGGAGAGGGAGACGAAAAGGAAATGAATCCTAGGGAAAACTGCATTTAGTAGGGGTAAAAGGAAAGCAAGTCAGAGCTCACACATAGCAGTCAGAGCAGATAATAAGGAAGAGGACAAGAAGATCCACATTTTCCACTAGACATGTCAGCGAAACTGTCTACAGTTTGCCAACTGTTCGATCTTGGAAGAGCAATCATAACACTGGAGACTTATTATTACACCATCAATAAATGTCTCCTACAGATGTAGAGGCCAAAGGTAGCAAGTGGGTTCCTTCTCACCAGCCAATTCCAACTGATTGATCATGTTTATCTGAAGCACTGTATTTGAAAAAAATTCCGAGGCCTCATCTGAGCATGGTGGTAAAGAGAGCTGTTTCAGCTAGCGAGGTCTGTGGTCGGTGTGCGGGAGGAAGAGCAGCCCGCAAGCCGTGTGTGGTGGATATTGGGCTGTGCTGCCCAGATAAAGCCCTTCGGGAGGAAGCACTCATTCCTCCAGGTGCAGGGACTGTTTTGGTTGGCTGCTGACAGCTCTTGGTGAAGTCCCTCTCCGGGAATGGCCCCTTGTCCAAGAGAGCTGCCTCACCCAGGGTAGCCCACAGGGGCTGCTGAGGAGGGCAGTAAGACTAATTCCCCCAGATTCAATGCGGCGTGACTGAAGGGCCATCCCAGCTCCAGCACTGCCCGTGGGGTTAGTGGATGTCCATGTCCTGATGCATTGAAGTTCAACTCCCCCCTTGATCCACTCTTACTTCCCTTACAAGTGCTGATCCTGGTGGCAAGCCCACCAAACTCTCTGCACACACATCTCCCTGGAGTCTGGTCCCAAGAAGCCAGCCTAACGCAGCAAGCATTTCCTATTCCTGCAAAGCTCTAGCCCTCTATGCCTAGCTAGGAGCCCGTCATCTGCATTTATTCCTCACCAAAGACCTAGCGTTAGTTAGTCAATGAGAACACATCCTCTATCAGCTTTCCCTTTTTCTCTTGTTTGCAAGGAAACTCAAAGGTGAGCTCTCCATTCTTTTCTTTCCTTGCCTATGTAGACATAAATTTGTGCTTGAAGCTTGGAGTCTCTCTAATCTAAAATGAGGGCTGGCTCCATTCTGCTCGTGTTCAGTCACATTTCCTCCCAGCCTCTAACCCTAGCAGAGACAGCGTTTGTCCCTGATTCAATTCTTGGAGCTGTTGTAAACTGAAGGTGTCATCAAGAGGGAGAACAGTATCACTAACAACTCTCATTGGCATGATGCTTTCAAGTTACATGTGTGTGTTATTTTATAGATGCAATAACTCTTTAGAGTTATCATTATTTCTTTTGAATAAAAGGTATAGAGAGAGTAAATGATTTCTCAACCAAACTGCAGAACCAAGACTAGAATCTGGGTTTCTCAGCTGCTAGTCATACAGATTCCGGCCACAGGCAGAAACCACTTAGCTGGCCTCTGCTTCTCTCTCGGGGTCAGTGTATGTTTTCTAGAAAATATTGAAATAATAGAATTAGCTCAGGGGACTCCTTCCCATCTCCCCTTTCTACTCTGGCAAAATCCTGGGGACTTGATACTGTTCAAATCCTGAGCCAAGCACTGAAGAGCACTGTGGAACGTAGGGGATGATCTAACAATCCAGGGCCACAATCCCCAGTACAGCCACACCAAGGGGCCATCTTGTTCCTGTTTGGATCATTCCTTTGATGGAGAGCTCCCTACCTCACAAGGCTGCCCATTCTGTTGTCCCCTCATCTGTCCAACTGGAACAATATTAAAAAGAGAAATTGGGTGGGGGGCTGCTGTACATGGGTGGCTCAGTCGGCTAAGTGTCCAACTCCTGATTTCAGCTCAGGTCATGATCTCAGGGTCCAGGGATTGAGCCCCAAGTGAACTCTGCATGGAGTCTGCTTAAGATTCTCTCCTTCTCCCCCTGCCCCCTCCCCAACCTGCTCAAATGTATACACATGCTCTCTCTCTAAAAAGAGGGAGAGAGGGAAATTGGAAAATTTAAATGAGATCATGAATGTAAAGCACATAATATAGTACCCAGCACGTGGTGTACTCAGTGAATGGAAGGAGGTTTTTTTCTCTTTCCATTAGACATAGAACAAGAGTAGAACAGAGCTGGCTTATAGACGAGCACCCTCAGCTCCAACCACATTACTCAGGAGTTGGTCCTTACACAGCCCTAAGGTAGAGCTGGAGAGGTCTGGAGCACAGGCTGCACTCCCAGCTACCTACGTTTGAGTATGGGCTCTGCCATTTAGCTGTGTGACCTTGGGAAAGTCACTCTGTAACTCTGTGCCTCAATGTCCTCTTTTGCAAGGTGAGGAAAGACGAACATTACTTACATCAGGGGAGTTGTCATGTAAGTGCTCAAAATTCTGCCAGGCCCCCAGTAGATGTCTGTTGTCATTTTTGCCATCCTTCTCATCTTCCAGACAAGGAAACTGAGGCCCGAAACTTGAGCCATTTCCACAAAGTCAAACAGCAAATGAGGAGCAGAGCCTGGACAGGAATCTTTATTTGCCCGAGTCCCAAGTCGTGAGCTTTCTTTCCTGTAACATTATTTCTGCCATGCCTTTTGCTCTTTTTTAAGAAAAGGGGAAGAACAGGAAAAGCAGTCACAAAGAATTCTGCCAGAGAAGCTGGCATATCCTTCTCATTGGAAGAAGGAGTTTGTCCCTAAAGGCGTAGCTAAGTGAGTCTGGGAGTCCTGTCCCCAAGCAGGCAGGAGAGCACACTCCCTGCCTGTTGGAGGGATACGCCAGAGACCAGAGCTGAACATGCCACCTCCTGCTCCCAGTTCTACCACCACAGCAACACCAGGGCCTTCACTTTGGTGGCAGTGGCAAAGACAGGCACATTGCCAAGCACCACGTGGCTGGGCGACCGGTGACAGGTGGGTGACTTTGAGGCCCTGCAAGGGATGAGAAGTACTGCGAGCCCTTCTCAAAAGTGAAAACCATTTCAGCTCTGTGCAGCCGCAGCTGAGAGGCTGGCAGCAGCCCAGTGTGCCAGAGTCAGGACGCGGCTGGTATGGGTCATTCTGGCTCTGCACAGAGGAAGGCTTGCGAGTAGGAGTGAAATTCAAAATATTTAAGAACTGATATGATACAGACAGCGACCCATCAGAACGGTCATGATGGCGAACGTCAGGCTTGGCAACAGAGAAGCCCGATGTGGGACCCAGAAGAGGATCAGTGGGTGGGGGGCCAGGTGCCAACAGAGAACTGTTCACCTATCTCCAAAGCAAGTCCCAGGGAGAAGTCCATGGGGCCCCCAGGGCTCTGGCGATGATGGTTTCCAAGCCACTGCTATGGAAGAAAGAGTCAAGGACCTCAGGTCCAGCTTCCAGACCCAGTAGCACCTGCCTTTGGGGTGCACAGGTCCAGCCTCCAGAAGAGCAAAGCCACAAGCCCACCCAAAGACTTAAGCATGAAGGCTTTCACTCCTGTGTCATCCTGTTGTCATTCTGCTTGCTTTCCTCTTGGCCTCAGAGTGTTCACCTGTATCTCCCAAAGCAGCTGACCTTGTTTGAGCATTTAGAAGAGGGCACCAGTGCACCTCACCGGTTTCCGGGGACACAAAATGTAGCCCAGAGGTGTGTGGAGGGAGCCCTGGCCTGCTCATGGGTCAACAGTTGGAATCCCTATCCTGCCTTGGCAGCCCCCAGAGCCATTCCAAGCCCCCCTCTTCCCCAGCTCAAATCCTCCTCCCTGGTGCTTGCTAACCTTTCCCTGCTAGCCTTTGGACGGAGTCACCAGGGGTCAATTATCTTGCGGCAAGAAGGAGGCGAACCATTTCTTCGGCTTGCATAAGATGAGGCTGCACATGATGAAATAAATCATTGGCCTGTGAGGTCTTGTGGGAAGGTACTAGAAGGGAAGCCCTCCCTTGAGAGCAACGCACAAAGACCTTTCCCCTTACCCAGCCTCACCCGCCAACAAGTCTGCAGGCGTAGTTGCCAAGCCAAGAAATTCCCCTGGAAAGTGCCACTGCAACACTTCACCACTGTTCTCCGTGGACCTCAAAAGGCTGTGCCTACTGATGTTGACTTTGCCCCACTTATGTCTTATACATGCAGTTTATTTTCCTGTTAGCTATTAGTGGGTCTTCACATTGTCTTTGACACATGACTGTGGCCTCCCAGCCTTCACTAACTTTGTCTCTCCTGAATGGAAACTTCCTAAAGCCCCAGGTCCACAGGCACTGGATTTGAGTGACAGCTTCAGGAATTACTGGAGGAGGCATGGGCACGGGCTGTGGCTCTGTGGTCCACTGGGACGTCTAGAGGAAGCCAGAACATCCAGGTGACGTGAAACATGGCAGCCGAGCACCACGTTCTCGGGTCAGTAAGCCGGTCTCCTACCTCCAGTTGTGCCCCCACCAGCTGGATAACCCGCAAAAGTTACCCAAATGTTTCAAGCCTCTGTTTTCTCTAGTGGAAAATGGTTATACTATTAGTATCTATCTTACAGTGTTATTTTAAGAAGTAAGCAAAATAAAATATACAAAGCACTTAGCTCTTTGCCTAGCACAAGGTCAGCAATCAGGAGAGTTGGTCATTATTAATACAGTTAATCTTTCCAATATTTATGGTTAGTTGCCATAGATTCTGTATCCTGCTAGGGACTAAGTTCCAGTTTCTGCCCTCAAGAACCTCACCTTTCAGTGCGAGGAGACCACAGCCAACAAGTAGGATGTACTACGAGAAATGCTTTACTAATAATGACTTAAAAGCACCATCACTAAAAGATGACAACCATTTTTTTGCTAGCCATTATGTGTTATACACTTTATATAAGACAAAAGCACAAGCTTTTTGGTCCAAATATCTGGACTCACATCCCAGCATTATCACTCAGTACCTGAGGACTCTCCTCTGTGGCATGTTAACTTCTTTGAAATAGCTTATCTGGAAACACGGATGTAAAAATTAGAAAAAAGAAAGTATATCTAAGATGTTACCATAATGCCCTGCACATAGTAAGGTGTTTGATAAATGTCTTTTACTAAGGGTGATTAAGGGTGTTGGAAGAGCTAACATTGGCCATTGTCCCAGTCCTGGAGGGTCTGTCTGACTAGGTGTAAAGGTCAAGGAAGGACATCTACCCAGGATGTGTGGCAGCACTGTGATGTTCAGTGGCCCATCTGGTGTGGAGCCAGTTCTGAGCCAATGGCTGGAGCCACAGGGACCAGAGGCTGGTCACTCCAATGGAGTTGCCAGCAAGAACTAGGCAGAATATCCCAAGTAGGGCAGGTCCACCAGGACAAAGAGAAATTGAGTGTGTTGGTACAGTAAGAGCCCAAGCTCGGAGTCAAATGCAGGCCTGTTAATCTTCTATAGAAGGCACGAGTACCCCCACCTGGGGCACTCTGCCCCCCCGCAGCCAGTGGCTTCTCTACAGGCCACAAACACTGGCCATCCCCCTGCTGCACACTCAACCCCACACCGGGTACCCCCATGCTGCGTACTGTGGGGGTAAACAAGGATGACGCAGGTAGAACTGCATACCTTACAGAACGTACTACCTCTGAAAAGGAGCCACACAAATCAGAACACACCAGTCCCAGAACCGAGCCCGTGCACAAAGAACAAAACTGCACCGATTCAGACCTATTTACGCGAACGAACATTCTAGCAGCACGGCTTGATAAGCCTGTTGCTAAGCCTGCCAAGCTTCCTGTCACAGAGCACTTCACTCCTAGCTCAGGAAAGATAATCACTCTGGGAACCAGGTTTCTTAGGAGACCTGGCAGAATGCTTTCAGTCTACAGCGAAACCTACCTTTCAACAGAGCTTGTCCTCCTCCCATGTCAGACAAGGGGAAACCCAATCCATAAAGGAAAGGGTTTGCACACACACAGTACTGCCGGGTGTCGCTGGCTGTAAGTGACCCTTCGGGAGAGGAAGGAGCTCCGATCCCCCTCTCGGCTTGGAGCACCTCCTAGACAAAGACCCTAAAGTCTCCTGCTTGAACAACCCGAGACACGGGATGCTCAGATTCCAGGCACACCCGCAGGTATCATCTGTCAGTCCTGACAGCAGCCCTGTCTGTGTTGGGGTCCGAGCGGGGAGATCAGACAAGCAGCGGGGTAGGGCAGGGGTGGAGGGAGCACAGGAAGGGGAGAAATGGCTTTGGAGAGACCACTACAAATAGTCAGTTTTTATCTGACACCAAAGAACAGGGCAAGGGAGAGCTGTGTGATCCAAGCCAGGATGAAAGAAAGGCTGGCTTCCCCCTTGTAATATAAGAGTTTAATGATACTTATTAAAAGCACATTTCTGGGTCCTGTTGAAAAATTACACCCGTAAGTGTTTCTTTTTTTCATATAAATTGCTTTCTAGAGATTAAGTGCGTGCACATACACACACACACACTCCTTACAGACTGCACACCCCACACTCACACATATAAACCCTCTATAAATCCCACACATCCCATATATCACACACGTGTCAGTACATCTTCATCAAGGATAGCCACAGTTCACGACACACACACACATACTGGAAAGCAGGAAACCCGGCCTGGTCCCTGAGGTTATTCACACGCCCTTTGAAACTGGAGACTTTGAAGAAGCCCAAGAGCTTCATGCTCAAGTTGTCATCCCCACAAACAAACAGCACAGCCTCTAATCCATATCATTCTCCACGTCTTGCGTGGGGCCAGGCAACTCTGCAAAAGCCGGAGCTACCAGGTCCATCAAGCTTTGGTGGGAAGCAACAGCATTCATTAGGGTCGCAGCGGAAGAAGGGGTCCCTGCCCTTCTGGCTCAGAGCGAATTCTCTCTGATATGCTGAGTACCAGCCACCTGGAGGAGATGGCCCTGGGCCTCCGCTGGGGGCGTAATTTCTTTTCTGGCTATCAACTTACCCAGAGCCCAGAGCTGCCTTCACACCCAGTCAGAAAAGGCAATGCTTTCTGGAAGAATCAGCTAGATACAACAAAGGACCCCTTAGACAAAAAATATCCTTCCACCAGCATGGGCTCCCTCCTGGTGCTAGTCTCCCCAGTGCTTTTCTCACTGCTAAGGGGTAGGGTTCAAAGGCTAAAATCATCAGGTAGAACAGTTTGCAGTTATCAGAAACAAATGCTTTAGAGTTAGGAAATCCGGGTTCAAGGTCAGCTCTAACCCTTCCTCACTGTATGGCCTTGCCAGTTTCCCCAAGCCGTGGCTTTCTTCTTGGCAAAATGGCAAAAACAGCTTCTTTCCATCTTATGGAGTTTGGGGGAAGATCACAAAATGCCCTACAGACTGTAAATGATTTCATGATGAGACAGTAAGGAGGAAATGGAGGTGCTCATAAAGTGGGCTGCGAGTGCCTACAGAGCAAAACCTGTGTTGTATGTCTCTTGTTATCCTCAGTGCCTGGCCCAGAGCGCTGGCACCAAATATTCTGGGGGAACATGGTTTGAAAGAACCAGTAAGCCTGTGAGTTAAGTGGCTTTTGTTCAAGGTCACAGAATAGCTGATGGTGGGACTGAAACCAGGCTCCCCTCAACCCCTCGTCCCGGGCTCTCTGTTCTAGATGCACTGAACTCTTGGGTCTCTGGAAGGGTCAGTGATGTCAAACTAGCCACAGCGAGGGCAAGTTTTAATGAGCCCTATAATTCCCCGGGAAGATCCACGACAGGCAGGCAATGCCCAGGAAGCCTTCACAAACTCGCTTGTTAAACATTCCAACTCAACAGTGCAAACAAACAGAAACTACACGGCAAATCATACCCAAATGCCTCAGACCAACGCATCTTATTTCCTGTCTTGAACTGCACACATCAGAAAAGTCACGAGATCGGGACAATGAGCCTGCAGAGATTTCAGTGGTGGAGATCAGCGGTATTTCTTGTTTCCAGCTTCCTTGCAGCATTATCACTTACCTACTGACCAAGCGTCCAGGAGATCACTAGCCCTCTCTGAGTCTCAGTTTTTCCATCTGCAAAACAAGAAGATGATCACAATTAATCCCTTGAGACCACTGGACTCAAATGCATCAGAGGTATCATACCTTGTATCAGTTACTAGCGGCTTATGATCCCACATACCTGGGAAATTGCTAATGGTCAGGGGCTGGAAAGGAATTATAGCAAAAATGAAGTGTGATAATTAATAGTTATATATCACACAGGGCGTCGATGATGTTCAACCCTCAGTACAGAAAATTCAGCCCTTCCTAATATGGGCACTTATTTTGCTTCTTCATAAATGTAAAAATGTAAGACCACTGAAATGCCAGGAGAAATAGAGCAAGCAAAAATGTCACCCCTCAACATACTCGCTCTCAACATTTAGGGTATTTTTTCAGTTGTTCTTCTCTAATGCACAGAGTTCATCATCTTGCAGAGCAGGGACCACAAAGGTACACTAAACTGAAAAGTCACACGCAGATCACCATGCTCCTCCTGGCCCCCTTGGAATCCCCAATATTACACCATAACTGTTATCCACATTAGTAACTCTTTTTTATTCTGACATCAGCTTTGTCAGCTTATCCAAGACTCCTGGGCCCTGGTCAGGTGTCTGGCAGGCACTGTGCACAGCAGAGCCCAGGGGAGCGAGAAGCCAGTGACAGCAGGGGCTCTGGGTTGTTCTTCCTGGAGTCTGGGTTCAGTTACCTCATCTGCATAATAAGAAAACCAGACTGGCCCATCTCAGAAATCACTTTTACCTTAAAAACATGAGGCTATAAGGAAAAAGAAATTAAAAAAATAAAAATAATTTAAAAAAGAAACATATATTTGAGTCCCTATTACATGACAATGGGTCCATACTCTTGAGCTGATAATACCTATGGATATTATCTCCTGAGGCTCTTAGCCACCCTAGGAGATCTTCTAGGCAAGAAAATTGCAACTCAGGGAGGTCCTGAGGTCCATCCAAGATCCAGTGCAATCATGTTGGCACCACTTGCCCAATTTCTGTCGTAGTGATGTCTCTCCTCTACTATCATGTACTAATTTTTCCAAGTTGATACACATTTTTTGCTTAAATTTATTTCAATGGATTTTTTCTTAAAAAGTTTCTGCTGCAGCTTGCATTCCCACCAACAATTGCACTACTGGGTATTTACCCTAAAGATAAAAACGTAGTGATCCGAAGGGGCACGTGCACCCGAACGTTTATAGCAGCAATGTCTACAATAGCCAAACTATGGAAAGAACCTAGATGTCCATCAACAGATGAATGGATAAAGAAGAAGTGGTATATATACCCAATGGAATACTATGCAGCCATCAAAAGAAATGAAATCTTGCCATTTGCGATGACGTGGATGGAACTAGAGGGTATCATGCTTAGTGAAATAAGTCAATCGGAGAAAGACAACTATCATATGATCTCCCTGATATGAGGAAGTGGAGATGCAACATGGGGGGTTTGGGGGTTGGGACAAGAATAAATGAAACAAGATGGGATCGGGAGGGAGACAAACCATAAGTGACTCTTAATCTCACAAAACAAACTGAGGGTTGCTGGGGGGGAAGGGGTCGGGAGAGGGGGGGTGCGATTATGGACATTGGGGAGGGTATGTGCTAGGTGAGTGCTGTGAAGTGTGTAAACCTGGCAATTCACAGACCTGTACCCCTAGGGCTAAAAATACATTATATGTTTATTAAAAAATTAAAAAAAAATTTAAAAAGATATTTTAAAAAAAGTTTCTGCTGCACTTTATTCCCTCCCGCCCCCAACCCAAGGCCCACTGAAAGGCAATCTTTCAACCCAGATGGATTCTCTAATAGCAAAAATGGTTGCTAACAGGTTAAAGGAATTCTTAGTCATGACCATTCTATATACAAACCTCTATGAAGTCATAGGTTTGAAGTGTTGTTTTTATGTTTTCTTTCTAATACTCACTAAAATAAATAACTTTTGAAGTTTAGAATGCTCATCTCTGCACTTCCCAGCGATGCCCCTACTTTTTCTTGGGAAGGCTGGTTTCAGGGTCCCTCATCATGCTGCAGCCAGACCTTGGAACGTAAGTCTGTCCTATCTCAAAGCTGAAACATCAAAAGCATCTAACGCTTACTGAAAGTCAAGAAAGTTGTCTGAGGTCACATAGCCCGGAACCGAAGGAACTGGGACTTGGGAGCCCCCATTTGCTCACTTCCAGCCCTGGGCTCTGTGTTTTCAGTTTCCTCTCTGCCCCTCTGCACACCCCCTACTTGCAACTCTGTGTCATCAGGCCCCAATTAAGTTCTGTTTCCAAGTCAAGATCATTTTGTTAGGTCACCAGCTTTTCCATAAAGTGACTAGATTGCATCAATGCATATTTAAGTTCCCAAAAGGGCACTTGGGTAAGAAACTACAGATTTTCTAAAACCAAGTTTAGAAAATGTTAAGTGAAAATGATTCTTTATTCAAAGATCCAAGATAGTAACCAAGGAAACAGAAAGGGCTGATAACATTATATCTAGGAATGCCATTGCAACTGCAAATGAGCATAAGACCCCAAGTAAGTCATGGGAAGTGGGAGAAAGCAGCAGGGCGACTGTACTGGGCACTGATCGAAGCTGGTGTTGGGTGTTGGGTATTAGGCGTCTTTCCAGAGTTCTAAGCTTCTGTTTCCTGTCATCTGGTTTAAAATTAATTGGCATGAATTTTTTATGACCAGAGAGCAAACAGACTCATAGGCCTGCAGAAGAGGCTCAGACTTTCTGGAGAGTTCCTGTTTTTCATGAATATAAGCTACAAAGTTGTGCAGACACAGGAAAGCAATGATTTTACATTCCTGGGCCAACACCTCTTCCATGAAGTCTCCCACCAGCCCGTGTCAGGATGAGCCACCCTCACTTGGCTTCCCTTCCAGCAACACGTTAATTAAAGTCTCTGTTAGACAGCAGTTACTCTTTCCTCTTCTTCTAAAGTATTACTTTTCTGTTTACCCAAATTCATTAAATACAGTAAAAACTCACCTACGACTAGCAATATGATTTTAGACAAGTTTCCTTCCAACCCTTGTTGCATACATGCCCCAAAGCACATTCACATACATCCACATCCAGACACTTAACGAAGTGGGATCCTATTATACACACTAATGTTTGTCTTTTATAAAGGGTCACATTAAGGCACAATTAACCCCTATTCATGAACATACAGGTGTTTTCATTTTTTCACTAGTGGAAATACTCTAATATTTTTGTACATATATCTCTGTGTGGTTGCTTGATTTATACTTAGACGATATTGCTCAACAGTTTTTTTAAAAAGATTTTATTTATTTATTTTAGACAGAAAGAAAAAGAGAGAGACAGTGAGCAGGTGGAGGCTAAGGGGGAAAGGAGAGGGAGAGGAAGAGGGAAAGAATCCCAAGTGGACTCCATGTTGACTGCAGAGCCCCCATGCAGGGCATGATCTCAGGACCCCGAAATCATGATCTGGGCTGAAATTGAGAGCCAGATACTTAACCAACTGAGCCACCCAGGCACCCCACTACTTAACATTTTTTTTTTAAAGATTTTATTTTTAAGTCATCTCTACACCCAGCATGGGGCTCGAACTCGTGACCTGCAGATCAAGAGTCACATGCTCTACTGAGCGAGCCAGCCAGGCTCCCCTTTATTGCTTGATATTTTTTTATTTTTTTTAATTTATTTATTTGTCAGAGAGAGAGGGAGAGAGAGCGAGTGAGCACAGGCAGAGTGGCAGGCAGAGGCAGAAGGAGAAGCAGGCTCCCTGCCGAGCAAGGAGCCCAATGTGGGACTTGATCCCAGGACGCTGGGATCATGACCTGAGCTGAAGACAGCCGCTTAACCAACTGAGCCACCCAGGCGTCCTTATTGATTGATATTTTTTAACAAATATTTTATTTATTTATTTTGAGAGAGAAAGTGAGCGAGCAGGGGAGCGGGGGCAGGGCAGAGGGAGGGAGAGAATCCCAAAGATATTCCACACGGAATGCAGAGCCCGAGGTGGGGATCCATCCCACGACCCTGAGATCGTGACTCAATTGCTTGACATTTTTAATAACTTTGTAACTGCCCCCCACAAAAGATGGTATCACTTTCAATTTCCACTGGAAGCATAGAGGCATGCCAATTCCTCATGATCTCATCAGTTTTAGGCATTAATGTGCTTTTTTATCTTTGTCAGTGTGATAGTTAAATGGAGCCTCGTTATTTTAGTCTGTGTTTTTGGGTATCCGTTGAACATCTGTGTCTATGCTTCTTGGCCATTTGCAATTCTTTAGGAAAGGCATGTTCACAGCCCCTTGCCCATCACTTGGTGGTGTTAGTCTTTTTACTGTTTGGTACATAGAGCTTGCCATTGGCCTTCTGCCTTGACTCTAATTTTTAGCTTTCTTCCAGTGAGGTCTATCACAGTAAAAGGCACTGCCAGGTACCGTTGCCCCACCAGAAATCTGGAGGCCTGTCCTGGCACCTCCCTGCACGTTCTCCCCACCTGTCACCAAGTACCACCTGTCCTATTTCCTAAGTAGACCTTAGATCTGCTCTTGCTCACAATTCTCCCTCTCCGGCACCATGACCCTCACCGAGCCACCATCACCCCTCTCCTGGACTTCCGCCGCAGCCTCCGAATTGCTGCCCATATCCTCTCCTCCAATTCTCTCACTATCCAGAAACTAGAGGGACTTTTTTTTAATGCAAATCAAATCATCTCCACTGCCTAAAGCTCTTTGACAGCTTCCTATCCCATTCACGATTAAATCCAAAATCCAGAGTGTGCACCTGTGCCCAACAAGGCTGCTTCCAGGTCCCAGTTTCTGTGCTACTTGGGTCCCTCTTGATACATCCATCTCCCCTTCCGTCTCCGTCTTAGTCACACTGACCTCCTTGCAGTTCCTCAAATGGGTCATTCTTCTTCCCAATTCAAGGCCCCAGATGTGCTGTTCCGTCTGCCTGAAAAGTTGTTTGCTCCTCTTTCTTTGCTGGCTAACTCAAATTTATCCTTCAGGCTTCTCAGCATAAACACTATCTCCTCCGAAAAGCCCTAAACCCCGACACTAAGTGAGCCCCTCTCGCTATTTACTGGAGCTTTCCTTTGAGGCACATGGTCCAAGCACTCTGTGGTTGGATAAAGGGTACTGAACTTCCAGGCTCCACCTACGGGGAGGACTAAGTCCTTCTGGGTTTCCCACTGTATCCAGATGGACTCGAGGCCTGAGTGGGTCAGGACCTGCAAGGGAAGGCACCAATGACCCACAAAGTGGGGCTGGTGACAGCACAGGGTAATGCCACCTTTCTGGCAGTCCCTGCTCACCAGGTTCCAGCAACTCTGCAGCTCAGAGATTCTTCCTGAGCTCTGTGTATTGCTTCTTCAGCCGGGGTTGTTGATTTCAACAACCTCTGCTGACCCAGGCAAAGCTGGCTAGGTTGCCTCCAGCTGTCTGAGCGAGGAGGCTCTCTCCCCTGAGGACCGTGCAGTTTCCAGCTTCATCATTGTTGGTGCTCAGATTTTTTTTTCCCCCTGGACTTCTGCTGCTGATTAGGTCCCAAAAACATGTTCACTTTAGCTTTCTTTTGGGTATTTCAGAGTCGGGAGGTTTGCTCCTTTTTCTCTCTATCGGTTAGATCTCATTTTGTGCATGTATGAGATTGCAAAAATGAAGCATTTCAGATATGAAGCAATTTAGGGTGAGAAAATTGTGCTCTAGCCACAGGGTCCCGGCCCTAACGACCTAACAACCTCCCCCGGCTTGGTGGGCTCCAGAGTGACACCCTGATGCATTAACTGGCCTTCGCAAGACCAGCTGTGTCCTCATCCGGACGGCCTCCCCACAGGCACATCCTCTGCAGGTACCCCAAGCCAGGGACACGCTACACCAAGCTGCTCTCAGAACGAGGCAGCTTTCTGGGTTGTGCAAGAGATAATAGTGGTTTTAGGATTTACCTAAAAGCATGGCAAGTCCAATAAGAATCCAAGAGGTAGGAGACCATCATTTCTTTTCAATCAGGCCCACAAGAGCCATGTAGAGGGCTTTGTAATTTTTAATATCCAAGCAAGTCAGGTCTTCTTGAAACATCACTCTCCACCCCACCTCCAGCAGCGTCATGCTCGCCCTTTCGTTCAACATGCGATCCCTGGCTGTCTACTCTGTGTGTCAGACCCAGACTGGAGTTGGTGGCCAGAAAGATTTTCAGAGACAGCATGGGCTCGACCTGTGAGCGAAGCCCGGTTCTGACTCAGATGACTGCATGACACACAGAAAGTCACTTAACGTCTCTGAGCTTCAGCTTCCTCATCTGCAAAGCAGAGATCCCATTCCCAATCTTGCGAGCATTCTAGGGAAGCGCGTTTCTCAATCACCTGGCAGGGGCCTGCTGGTCAGTCTTGGTCAGCACCCACTGCTTTCATGATTTCTACCACTAAAGACGGTCAGTTAGACACGACCCCGGCACTAAGAGGTATAAGCATTACCACTGGGGCATCGGCAATCTCAGTGGGACTCAGCCAGGAAGGGTTCAGTTTTAGTGAGATGGGACTGGACGAGGCAGGCTTCAAACAAGACTCCAGAGCACAGTGTTTGCAAAACCAAAAGGTCCACAGCCAGGGGTGTGAAATGTGGATCTATTCTGAGAAGCACCAGCAGCAGGAGGAGAAGTGAAACCTCTGGGAGCACAGACGGATCCAGGGCTGGAGCCTAGAAGGCTTCATGGGCAAGGTTCTAACAGCAGGCTTGTCCATCACAGGTTTTTAAGCTGGACGATCATAGGGCCGGATTTGTCCTTAAGATCAAGCGCTCCGGCTGCCATGAGGCTGGATGGAAGGGGTGAGGCTAGGAATGAGGCGGGGGTGGGGAGAGCCAGAGAGCAGCAGCTGATCCAGGCCCAAGGGGAGGGTCTCAACTTCATTCATGAGGCCATAATCATGCCTTGCCCAGCTCCCCAGAGCAGCCCAACTGCAGTGACCCAGTTACAAGAGACTGTGGGCCTGGCTGCTCTGGAAATGCCCTGGGAAGGCTACTTTCCAACAGCAATGGCAAAACCATCCATCCCAAAACAACCTGTTCCCTTCTGACTCTGCTAGGACAGCACAGCCTTCCACACTGGCCTTCCAGTCCCTGGGCCATCTCACAGTGCCAGGCCTACATGGTGATTGAGCTGCTTCTCTTTGCCAAATTCATTCAATTATTAATATTATTATAATATTACATTATTTTTCTGTGTGGACCCGTGCTCAGATCTGAAGGTAGTATGAGATTGCAACAGACAAGGTCATGGGCCCAAGAGGATTATAGTTAAGGACACTGGCCCACGCTGTAACCCAAAGCTGAATGCTGAGTGTTCAAGGGAGGGCCCAGTGACAGGGCTGCGGGGATAAGAGAGATGGAGCTGTGGATTCTCCTTGGCAGCATCAGAAAAGCTTCATGGAAGAGGCAGCACTTGCCTGGACCCTGGAGATGAAGAAGACAGTCGATGGACAAAGAGTAGAGAAAAGGGCATCCGAGGCTGAGGGAAGGCGGGGGTGCAGACAGCGGTGATGCCTTCTTTGGCTGCCCCACAGGGGACAAGGAGCAGGTGACAAGGGGCAAAGGCAGTAAAGGGGCTGAGGCGCTGCTGGAAGAGGCCTGATGTCACATTCTACATTATTCCTTAAGCCACGGGAACCACAGCCACATAAGAAGGAACAAAGCAGTGACCTTTATTAGGCACCACTGTGTGTCTGGCAGCGTGGGCTGTAGAACCATCCTGTAAGGTATGTATTATCACATCCCCGTCTCCCAACAGAAGAAACTAAGGCTCTGAGAGATCACTGGACCTGCTCTCAGGCTGCTGGATGGGAAGAGAGCCCACGTACCTGCCCTGGAGCTCAAGGATCCTCCCTCTACGCAACACCAGCCCCCAAATGAGGAAGGCAGCTGCTTCACGTGCTTCCAACAGCCAGGGAAACAGACCTCTTGTCACTGCCACCACCCGTGTCACGGACTACAAGTTTTATTCTCATAAAGGACAAAATGCACCAGATGTGTCTCCATGTAGCAGGATATTATAAGATTCCTGAGCATATATATTTAATTAAAATCATCCGCTACCAATGACTGCCTATGGTCACCGTGTGCTTACAATATGCGAGGTGCTTTTCCCTCCGTGTTTGTAACAAGTTTTACAACAACCCTATAAAGCAGGTTTTACTTTTCCAGTTTTATAGCTGAGGACGTGGAGGCTCAGAAAGGCAAAGTGATTCACTTCAATTACACGGAGCAGCAGAGCAAGAAGCGGAAGCCTGCGTTTGGGTGCTTGGACCAACCTGCCATCCTCAAACTTACCATGTCAACAGCTCATCCCTCATCTCCCAAGGGTCCTCTTCTGCTGGTCCCTATCTCAGTGAGTGACGCCATTTTCCACCAGCAGCAGCACAAGCTAAAAACCTAGCCGACCCCCGGTACCCCTCCCCTTCATAGCACCCCCACATTAAGTCATCATGGACCCCTGCTGGTTCTAACCCTCCCCTTGGTCACCTTCTTACCACTTCTGCCACCTCTGCCTCCACTATCCTAGTCCAAGCCATAGTCAACTCTCACCTGAGGTGCTGCAGTAGACCCCCAACTGGTCCCATATCCCATGCTCATAGGAGATGTGAGCCCTCTCTGGCTCCCGGGCTGAGACAGCCTGGCTCCTGCTGGCAGCTCCACCTCCTCTTGCCAAATGTCCTGCCCCTTTCATTTCTCAAACACCCTACTGTCCGTCCCATTTCAGAGCACCTACAAAGGCTGTTTCTTTTATCGCTACTCCCAGCTTCACAGACCTATCTTTCAGATCTCAGCTCAAACACTTCCTCCAGGAAGCCTTCTCAGAACCCCGGTCCAGATCAGTAGGTATAGAGCAGGACAGCTGTGCCAAGGGTTAAAATGATGAAAGCCATTCACACCAGTCACTGTGCAGTCCCCACCCCCAAGCCCCTGCATGCATCCCACCATGACCTGAGCTCCTCCCCACAATCCACAAGGTAAGGCATATGTGGCAGAAGGAAGGCCCCCAGGCACCCACTGGGCATGATGGCAGAGACCTGTTCTGACGAGCCTGTGCACGTGCACTCGGATTATTAAATATTCTGAATGTCACGTCAGCTCTTGATCCTGTATTTCTCACAGTTCATAGTTATGGACTTATCTGGGTGACTATTCTGATCATGAACTCTGGGAGGGCAGGGAGCACAAAAGTGAATTCACCATGTTGAGGTTTAGTACAGAAGATCTGAGTGATGGGATGGATTAAATGAATGGAGGGGAGTTATTTCCTCTGCCTTTCTGGCCACAGGGGCTCAGCTTTGCAAACAATTTCAGGCATCAAGCAATGAAGAAGCCAGGCCCATGCAACCAAGCATCAGGAGGGATCACAGCGACCAAGGAGGGGCTCCTTGTCCTGCCAGGATGAGGTCATGGTCTCTGCTCCCTACAGACCCTTGGGAGGGGGAAGAAGGCAGAGTCGTTCTGGGCTTGACTCTTTCCTGCTCATGAGTCACTTTACCCATCTCATGGGGAGCTCTCAAACCCATTCCCTCGTCCTTAGCAATCAGGTAACACTTCAGTCCAAAAGACCACCTTTCCTCATGGTTGCTATCACAAGACTTAGCAACTTCCCTACTTTACCTGTCACCCTCTTGGATTCTTCTTTTACAAAAAACATGGCCTTAAAAGGTACCTCTGTGGCTTCTCTCTGTCCTCAAGTACATTTAAACCCAGTTCCTGGTTTATAAGGTCCTCATCTCTGGGCCTTGTCTGTCCTTGCAACATCACCATCTGCTTCTCTCCTGATTCTCTTCTATTTCCTCCATCAACTCATACTTCTTCCTGCCTCAGGGCATTTGTACATGCTGCCCCAATTCCTAGAACCTCCCCAGGTCATTGCCATCTACATTCTAGGTTTTAGCCTACAAGGTATAAACTTTGAAAGGCCTAACTGCCTAACCCTGGTTGACCAGTTTCTCCTATTATCCACTGTTCTTCTTTTGTTACATGTACTCAGCATGACTGAACTACTTGTTCAATGTCTGTCTTGAAAAGAGGCCCCATGTGGGCAGGGAGCCTGTCATCTTGTCCATTGCTATACCGGCCCTCACTGCTCAGCCCAGGGGTCCTGACACAGAAGCTCAAGCAATATTTGATGAACGAATAATCAGTATGATGAGGCTGTAAGCTTGGACCTTTCTCCTCTGTCTCCAGGGTCAAAGCTGAAATGTAAATTCCAGTGGCCTCCATAGAGATTTCAGGAATTAGCCAACTAATGACCTCCCTTCTGATGGGTGGGAGGGGTCTGAAAATACAGCACTGCATCTCCCTAAGGGACCAGACTGAACTCTTAAGAGAGAACCTGGACTGTTAAAAAAAAATAAATAAATGAAAAAAAAAATGACTGGAAAAGAAGAAAGGAAGGAAGAAGAGAAGACAAGGTCTCAGGAAAAAAAAAATGCTGGTCAGGAATGGTCAAGAAAAAACAAACTGAAGATTCACCCTCATAAGAAAAGACAGTCCCCTGGTGAGCCAAGAACTGGGTCCTCCTGTTCCAGGAAATGGACACAAGATACATTCTTGCACTTCCTTTGACCCGACAAACTGTGTGACCCTCGCTCAAAGACTTGCCTTTCTCTGTACCTCAGCCTCCTCCCCTACAAAAGACCCAGGAGCACCCAGGGCCTCCAGATCTGGATTCTCATGCAAGGACCTGCAGAGAAAAACTGAAGTGGAGAAGATGGAAGCCATGTCATACGCAGGCCCAGAGATCAGAGAGTGGCAGTACTCTCCAAGGCAAAAGGCCTCAGGGTCAGGGGCCAGGTGCCCAGGGAGCCCCCGTCCCCTCTCCTCCAGCCGGTTCCAGGCTACTGGCTACTCTGACATCTTCAGCCTCCAACAAACTGGGGTACATTTGTCTGACGTAACTGAATGTCAACCAGGCTGCCTGGGCCCTCCGGGAACGGCCTCAGAAGCTGCCACAAGTGTAGGCACATAGTGTGCTGGGTAAAGGGGCAGGAGGCAGGTCTGGGCCTGATACTCATGGAACCCAGAGTCCCAGGTGTTCCAGTGGCCTGGAGATCATCTGGGGATGGGTCTTAGCTTTTTTTTGTCTCTCAGACCCTCTGGTAGTTTCTTGAACCTTATAGACCCTTTCCCAGAAAAATATTCCTAAATGCATTAAACAAAACAAACCAAGAACAGAAAAACCACCCATATGATCACAAAACAAAACAAACCAAGAACAGAAAAACCACCCATATGATCACATTGGAAACCAATTGCAATAAAATGGTTATCAAAATGTTAAAATGATACATCTGTGATACGGTGATATTTTTATTTGTTTTTAAAGTCAGGATTTATAACAAATCTGGTGGCTGGTCTAATAACTCTCATAACCTTGAAGTAGTTGTGAATGTAAATGATATTTTGAGGTATCTCCAACAATGATAATGGCACACAAAAAATACCCGATTTTGCCCAGTAACAGAGTCCCCGAGACCTGACACCACTGTGGGTTATTGCCTATATTCACAATGGGGGAAAATGCTAACTTCTTCCACTCCCCGTGCTTACATACATAACCTCTGATTTCGGGCAGTGACCTGACTTACAGAGGAGGAAATTGGAGCCCCCCAAGGGGCAGAGACTTGCACAGATACCCAGCAAGTGAGAACTAATACCAACCTCTACTACAGGCCACCAGCCATGCTCTGGCCATCCTACTGAGCCACCTCCCAAGTGCAGCATTCTCCAAATTCCTTACCCAGGATCATAGTTCCCTTCTCTCAGTCTTGGTTTCCTCATCTGTAAAATGGGAACAATCGCACCCACTTCTGCAGGCTACTGTGAGGACAGGATGGCCTTGTTACCTTGATTGGGCTCTGTATCTGCATAGATGAGTAACGTCTGAGTTAACTATACGTTGCCTCATGGGAAACCAAAGGATATGAATTTTGGGTTTCAGGGAGGGGGAATGTCCAGACTGGCAAATCTGAATGCCTACAGGGGTCAGTAATAAGGAGGAGTGGGGACTGTAGCAAACTAAAAAACTCATGCCCTCCTAAAAGGGGCAGCCACCATTCAGGTATTAGTGGACAATGCATGCAAGAAGGCAGGTCCATGGCTGCCAAATCTGATTTTTTAAGAGATGGTGAAAATCCTTATTTTTAGCAAAATGTCCCAGATTTTATATTAAATGTCTTTTATTTTCTTTAAAGATTTATGTATTTATTTTAGAGAAAGAATGTACACGCACACATGCTCCTGAGCAGGGGGAAGAGCAGAGGGAGAGAGAGAATCTCAAGTAGAGTCCCCACTGAGTGCAGAGCCCAGCTCATGGCTCCATCTCACAACCCTGACATTATGACCTGAGCCAAAATCAAGAGGCAGATGCTTAACCAACTGAGCCACCCAGGTGCCCCTTAAATGTCTCGATAATTAAAATGGGATGTGAGCCCCCAAAACATGTCTATAGGCTGTCAGTTTGCAGCCTCTGGGGTTTATAGGTAGGGGAGTTCCACGGCCTGGGGGGCGGGGGTGTCAGTGTCTTCCCTTATAGGTGAAGAGGGTCCTCACCTCATCCAGGCCCTGGAGGTTAGATGGTGCCTGTGCAGGGTGGGCATTCTTGCTATGGCAGCGGAGGTCCCCCAGACAGAGACCGCTGATCGTAAAATTGTGCTCCCCACACCTCACTGCTGTGAGGCTGCCTTGTTTTATTAATAACCCTGGATCATGCTCACAGCACATCAAGGTAAACAGAGATGCTTCTTAGGCGGGTAATGCAGGCAATTCTAACAGAAGAAGAAAGGGCTTCCAAATATAAATAGGAAGATAAGATAAACAGACGGAGATGCAAACCTGCTTCCTGCAAATTTGCAGGCTGTGAGTCACAGGTCTAGAGCGTCGTGGAAGGAACCTTGTTTGGAGGATGGAGGAAATCAGCCCAGAAAAGGGAAAAGACTTGCCAAGGGTCACATTCATCACATACATTCTTCTGATTTCTATCAGCATCAGTCTCCTCATCTGAAAATCCTAACAGAGCCCTTCACTGTGGCCTGAATGCTTCATGTTCTAACCCTCCCCATGCTGCTGTCCATGCTGCCCTTCCTTCACCCCAGCCATCTCCAGCTCCATAATCTTCAAGGGCAACTCTGGATTGGCTTTGGTGACCTGCCCTGACTCCTTCCTCTGAGCCTCTGTCAGCCACCCACGGCGCAGAGGACCATGCCTGCTGGTGGAGCTGTCTACCCCACGAGCCAGCTAGGAACTACAGACTGCATGGCCCTGCCTTGCCCAGCTTGGCCTACCCAGAGCCCCACGCAGGGCCCGGCACATGGGAGTGCTCTGCAAAGCCCTGCTGAATGAAGCCGAGAATGATGCACAGTGGAACTCCCTCTCACGGAGCCACACGGAGGTTGCACATGAAGACTACAGGAGAGCTCACCAAATGCCATCTTGACAGCAAGTCAACGTGCCAACTGGTTGTGAGTCCAAGAAAAAATAGAGACTTTGGTCTATTTCATCAAAGACCAGCCAAAAGCAGGGTGAGGAAAGAGCACTGGTATTTTGATAACCCCTCTTGGGAACAAAAGGGGGAGGCAAATTAAGTGGCTATTGAGAATCTGCTATGTGCCAGGGTCCATATTGGACACCTTCACAGATGGCCTTGTTTCACTCCCAGGAGCTTTAGAAGGAGCTGATGTGTCTATTTTACAGGTGTGGAATGAGGAAAGGGAGGTCCATCCATGGCAGGAAGGCGAGAACACAGGACCAAAGCCAATCCACACATCTCCAGAGTTTTCTCCATTCTGTCAAAGTCACCACTGTAATTAGCAATGAACTTCTTCCATCCTGCTGGTTCTAAACCATTTTAGAACAAGGCAGAGGAGCAGGGGGTGGAGCTTTAAATAAATGACTTCCCCATGGGTACTCCTAGCCCTGCCCCTGCCACAGGTCTGGGGCTTGAGAGGAGGGGGTCACTGCAGTGGTCTCTCTGATACTCCCTGTGAAAAGCATTGAGATGCAAAAGGAAGAAGAGAAACCCAAAGCCCTCCCCCAAGGCCCAGTCACTATAGCTGTGGAGTGGGTAGGAGAGAAAGGGTTCCGTTCAGTTTTCTTCAGATTTTATTTTTAAAACAGTATTTACATTTATGTGTTACCCTCCAGAAAATCTTAGGTTTAGAGAGTGCCTGCTGGGAGCCAGAAGTCCTCAGGTTGGTACACACCTCAGACTACTAGTACTAGCTCAAATAGCAGTTAAGATGGGACATGCATAGGGCTTTGTGAATGTCATGGCTAACACAACAGACACCGTTCTGGCTGCTGAGTGCATGCCCTGGGCATTTCTAGCTTCTAATTAGACAAGATCCCGCATCCAACACTGAATTCCCTTGTGTCATAAATGTTTGCGGCAGGTACCTGGAGTAAGGAACCTGACGTCCCACACTGACCTAACTCCTGTGACTCGGTTTCCATGCCTAGACCTCACAGGGCTTCTGGGATGACAATTAAGTTCAGGGTGTGCCTCAGCCTCCCCATCCTGGTCCCCACCGTTTTCACTTCAGGGCTGCTGGGTGCTGAGTGCTGGAGGCAGCAGAGGCATGGAGGGGAACAACTATAGCGAACATACTACTTATTTCCTCAGCCTCACCTCCATTGGACCTTTTAATCCTACTTTGTGGATTGGGCTAAGATTTTACAAGCCCACGATATGTTGTTTTTTATGAGCCCATAAAAACCTTCAGAGTGAAATCAAATTCACCTGCCACACTCCAGCTTAAAGATGAAAGCCAAAGAGTGGAGCCCACCCTTCCAGGTTCTCTGTAATCAAACCGGCCTGTCTCCCCTCCCAGCGTGCGTTCTCTGCCCTCTCCTCAAGTCGACATGTCCTTCTCCACGTTTTGCCCGTTCCAGCCTCTGCACCTCTTCTCATGCTGTTCCTCTTCGGGAACAATCCAAACCCCCGCAGTGCCTGCTCTCCAACCCACCTGTGAGAAGAATTTCCTGCAACTTGAGCTTCTGCTGCCTCTCCCTCTTTAGGATTCCATGATGCTCACAGTAGCAGACATTATATGTATTCTTTTCTTCTCAGGGACTATTTCTCCTGAGGCAGGGCCCACTGTGAGCTTCTGAACCTTTCCAGGTCCCCACATACTCTCAGAAGAAGGAGAGCTCCTCCAAGGCAGGGCAGATACACACCCTTACCCTGCTGTCCTCACGTGAGAAATCCCTCCCATTCTTCAAAGCCCACAACAAGTGATCCCTCCTCCAGGGAGCTTTCCTTGGTCCATCAAGTGGGTCTTGATACCTCCCATCTATGACTTCTGACAGCACTTCACTTGAATCTTTCTCAGATTCAGATCACTTCCTGCCATGTAGGCATTTGTGTGACTGGGAGTCCACGAGGGCAGGGGCTATGTCCCATTTACTGCTCCTTTCACGGCACCCAGCACAGGGCTTGACATAGAGTGCAATTTCGGTAAACATATTCTGAGTAATGATAATAACAGCAGCAGCAGAAAACAGGCATAAAACACTGGCTATGTGTTAGGCATTATTGCAAATGCTTTATATATATGAGCTTATCTACGGCTTTGCATATACTAGCTTATTTCATGCTCACAGCCTCCCTGGAAGACATATCCTGCAAGGACTCCCATTTTTCAGATGAAGAAACTGAGTCACAGAGAGTCAGGTAATATGCCCAAGGTCAAGTAAGTGACAGAGCTTCTGCCTGAATCCAGGCAGGGCATGGGCCTTTAGCAACCATGATCTTAACCGCTCAGCATCACCACCTCTGAATTCATTCATCTTTATATACCCATTGCCCAGCAAAGAAGCAGGCTGTGAGCAAGGGCTCAATCAGCAAGTGCCTGCAACACCCCTTCACAGGAAGCCTGCCACCAGGCATGGTGAGACACAAGATGGGAAGAGCACCTGGCAGAATGGACACGATCCCAGCCCAGCTGGCCACAGCACAACCAGAAGTGGGCTGTCTGTCCGCCTTCTCTTCATGAGAGGCGCCAACCCCCACCCCACACAGCCTTCCCTGCCAGGGCAAGCAGGGAGCCCAGACTGTGTGACTGTGTGCATGATTACTCTCAGGACTGGCTGCCACCTATTTCTGTCTTCGTTAAGGCTTTCACACCATCTGTCTTCCAGAAGACCCCCTTTCTAGCCCCTGTTGGAAATAATCTGTTTGTGTGACTGTCAGGCTGCCTGACCCAAAACTAGAAGGCAAGGAAGTAGACCCCACATAATACATTTCTGACTTCAGTTATTTTTATAGCCACATGCCCCTATTTGTACCTGCAATGTTACCTTTTTCAATTACTACAAAATGGGGAGGTTTCTAGGGTTTTAGAATATGACTCAAAAGCCAAATGAAATTAACCCTTGGCTGATTTATTCCTAGACCATGTGCAAAGGGACCAGGGCTCCAGACACACAAAGGATACGACAGTGGAAGGTTCTGGAGCTATGGGTCCACGTCCCCTCGCATCAGCTCTGTACCATACAGCACAGTCAACTACATGCACCAGACCTTCCCTCACTACCAAAATCTATCCCATCTAAAGCCTCCTGAAAGGATAATCCTCTGCTAAATCCTACACAACCATTTCCAATGTCTGCTGGTAACGGACTCTGGGAAGCTAGCGAACGTGCCTCGGCTCAAAATACATTTGCTAATAACTCTTGCACGGAAAGAGCTTCATGCCCGCTGATTTCGAGGCTCTGGAAATCAGACTCCTGACAAATTTCCTTTGGCTTTGTTTCACATAATCCCGCTTCTGTCTGCTTCATGCTCTTCTCCAAATGTGTTGGGTCCCAGTGGGCCATTGTCCTCCATGAATGATGGCTTCTTGCTCGACAAATGGCCCTCCATCTATCATTGTGGAGCTCCAGGGGCAAAAACAGGAGCTCCTCTGTTTCTCTCCACAAGCAAGCACAGTG
This sequence comes from Mellivora capensis, assembly GCA_004024625.1. Lineage (NCBI taxonomy): Eukaryota > Metazoa > Chordata > Mammalia > Carnivora > Mustelidae > Mellivora > Mellivora capensis. The sequence goes on from PISX010006407.1 coordinate 42,531, forward strand.
ATGGCCCGGCCTTGGACCCCCCCTCCCCCACTGTCTTTTGGAGGGTCACCAAGGCTGCCGGGAGTTCTGGGGAGGTGAGTAAAGGCTGAGCCACTTCCACTTTCCGAGGGAAGACCTTCTGGTCTGTGGGGACCCCACTTATGTTCCCCAGGTGGCCAGTCCCTGCAATCATCCATTCTCCTTTCTGCCGCCCAAGTCTTTCTTCCAACTGTGTCATCCATCACCCTGTTGAGTTCTGAGAATCTAATGAGATAATCATGCCAAGAGTGTTTTGCAAATACAGAATGGGCAGGGCAATTCAGGAAAACCTGGGGTCAAATCCGACTTGCCACTTTCAAACTGGGTGGCCTTGCAAGAGCAACGTAACTTTTCTAGGCCTCAATGTTCTCATCAGCAAAGTAGGAACAGTAATGCCTGCCTTGCAGAGTCACCATGAAACTCAAGTGGGTAATGAAAGGGACAGAAACCACTATGCACAGGGCCTGACAAATAAATAGAAGGCACTTAATAAGGGATACTACTCTCTTGAAGAAAATAAGAGTATAATAATATTAATAAGAATTCTGTATTTTTCCGAAAACACTAGACAAATGGGTAATGGAGAGAAATGAATGAGGCTTTCTGTGGCTTTATGTCTCCCCTGAAAAGGTGATGGAGCCTGAGCTTGGGAAGCCCGATGGTGTGATTGCCAAGCTCCCTACACAGCCCTGGAGCAGGCCCAGGCTCTGGCTGTACCACTTGCTGTGACCTTGGCTAAGTGACTTTACCTTTCCAAGCCTCAGTTCCTTCCTCTGCAAACTGGGATAAAGAAGATCTACCTCTTAGGTCTGTTGTGAGTACCACTGTGGTAATGCAGGGAAAACACTAGTCTTCAGTTCCTGGCATATAGTAGGTACTAAAGAAATTTTAGCTTATTACATTACTTATTAATTACTTATTCATTAGATACCTAACAGAAGTCCAGGGCATTGTGCTGGGTGCTATAGCAGAGGAGGAGGAGGAAGAGGAAAGGGGAGAGGAAGAAAAGAGGAATAAGACATGATCTTTATCCTCACGAAGCTTACAAACTAATGCAGTGATTCTCAGCCCTGACTACCTACTGTGGTAACCGAGGGAACTTTAAGAAATTCTGTTGCTCAGGGCCCCTACCCAGAGATCCTGATTCAGTTGTTCTGGGGTCAAGCCTGAGCATCTGTATTTTGCAGAAGCTTCCCAGGGGATTCTAAAAGACAGACTGGGGTAAGATATGAAGACATGGATTCTTTAAACACATATGCTTAAGGCGCCAACAGAATTATGTACAAAGAGGAACAGAAACATATGCAAAGGCAAAGATTATGCCTTATTATTTAAGCTGAGTAATAGTGTGACTAGTTCGCCCAAACGGGGATCTGAGACCAGGGCATTCTGAGACTTTTCTGAGACCCCAATTTAAAGCAGAGCTGCAATGAGTCACCAGGCAGGACCTGGAACAAACCAGAGCAATCGGGAGGAAAGTGAGAAGAGCTGGGCTGTCTCCCATGAGCAGAGCTTGTCAGGGACTCCAGTCCCGTACTGTGTGCCAGTCTTTGACTGGGCCACTGCTCCAAGGGCTTCACTACATGATCAGGCAGCCTCTGGAAAGTTCCTCTGCTTTCTCATCAAAGGTGTCACATGCCTTGCTGAGAGGCCACTTAGGTTGACTCCCAAGTTTGTTGGTTGGTTAAGGAATGGCCTCCTGTCCATGGTGCTGAACGTGTCCTGTGCTGAAGAAACATGCTCAACACGCAGTCTGTAAGCAAGCAGCATCAGTGTCATCCGGGAGCTCACTGGAAATACAGAGCCATGCTCCCACCCCAGAGCTACAGAATCGGAATTTGTCACTGATCAGGCCCCCCCACGGTTTGCATGCACATTTAAGTCTGAGGCACCCTGCTCTAGGCCAGTGTTCCCAAGCTGTAGGCTGCATCCCATTCTCAAGTCAAGAAATTAATGTATTGCATTGGAAACAGCATTTTTAAAGAAGAGAATAGAATGGACCCCCCCCTCCAAAAAAGAATAAGGAATCTGAAACGTCAGATTTCGTCACATGTAGTAAGAGCAGATTTGTTATTACCCAATGGGTATACCAAGCAGGATCTAAGAAGTATTTACTACTGTGAATTGCATTCTGACCAGTATCTGAAAGCCACTGCTTCTTTTTCGTAATGAAGGGGAAATGGTGATTCTTTCCCAGTATCTCCTAATATTCCATGCCACAGGAGGAAGCCGTGGGAGAAGAGAAGGGCACAGATCGATAGAGAAAGAGTGAGAGAGGGAAAACAGATCTCCTGGAGAAGGTGGGTAAGAAAAAGAAGAGGAAAGAAAGCAGAGGGATTGGATTTGAATGTTATCGTCTGTAGAGCTGAAGAACTCTTGATTTTCCCTTTTTATTTCACCAAAATTTTGTAAGCGTTTATCCCTCACGCCCTTAGAGCAAACACTGTGGTGAGTTTATATTTCTTAGTGCATGCAGTTGGTTTTACGTACTTGACAACCCCTTCACATTTCTGATGATTTGCTACACCAGCCCCAGGGAAGCTGGTGGGGGCAAACGGTGGGAAGTGCCCAAGACTCAGAGTCAGCGTCTCCTCATCACAGCCAGGTCCCTCAGGTTTCCCACTGTTCCCACCATCAACCGAAATATTTAGAGGAACAGCTCTAGAGAACTTTGGAAAGAAGAAAATGGAGGCCTCATTAAAAGGCACAGACATTTTGTTTGCTTCGAGAGGTGACACAGAACAAAATGTCAAGGGTAGAAGTGACACTGTGATTTTTCTTCTTTTCAAAACTGGGCAATGGGAGTTATTAGCCTCTTGCCATGCACCTGTTATTTCATTTATACAACAGTGTCCTACATTCGATTTTGCCTCGCAAATTGGTGTCTAATGGATGATGACAAAAAATGACTTTTAAAACAATTTTCTCTCAGTCTAGTGGAGATTATAAAACACCAAGCTCAATAATCCCCCTCTGGGTAATTCTGCATGAAAATCACGGTGTGAGACAAAAACTTTGTTAACATCCCCGTGTACGGAAACTTGTGTTTGTTCTGCAAAAAGGCAGAAATAGACTATCCCCTCCATCCTGAGCTATGATAAACTCAATGTGGACAGTTTTTATTTTTACAATAAGAACATTATAAAATTTTATCTACAGCTATAAAGAAAAAATGTTTTTTGATACAGAGTATCTGTTTCATCAAGGGCATTTTAAGTCCCTTAAACCCTAAGTTATTTGGCAAAAACTTATCTTGTTATGAGAAATGGAGAAGCTAATTCTTTTTTTTAAAAAAAACTTAAAAAAAAAAAGATTTTATTTATTTATTTGACAGAGAGAGAGAGACAAGCAGGCAGAGCAGCAGAGGGAGAGGGAGAACCAGGCTCCCCACTGAGCAGGGAGCCCGATGCAGGGCTCCATCCCAAGACCCTGGGATCATGACCTGAGCTGAAGTCAGTCACTTAACCAGCTGAGCCACCCAGGCACCCTTGAAGTAGCTAATTCTTACTGATACCCATGTTCCTGAGCCTTCATAGCTTTATCTTATTTAATCCCCTTGACAAACAACGGAGTATCACAATCCCTATTTTCAGATATAGTAAGATAGAAGCTCAGAGAGGTTTAGTGCCCTGCCCAGGTCACACAGCTTATCAGAGAAACAACCAGAATCTGATCTCTATTATGTATGACTCCCAAACTCCAACCAAGTTGACCAAATGCTAACTTGTTCAGCTGCCTTTCTACTTCAGTTTCAAAAGCCCCAATGTTACACAATACCCTACTTTACCTTGGGGTTCTGCTTATTTTCCCACCTTGCTGCTTTTATCTCTCTTGAGTCTTACACCTTGAGCAGCCTGACATCTCTCCCTGATTTTGCCTGGCACGGAAGGAATCATCCTGTGTTGGTGGCTGGTCACTCACAAAGAAGGATCTCTGGAAGAGAAGTGGCTTTCCACAGTGGCTCAAAATGAGACCTGCTTCCCTTCTGTCGAGTCAACAAATTTATGAGTCAAACAGCAAATACTCAAAGTGGAAAAATTTATGGACATTTCAGCTCTGAGGTTGGATTTCCTCAACATCACAATTTAAGCATTTCTGAAACCGGTTAATGCTTGGAGAGGAAAGTTCCATCAGAGAAATGACATTTTAAAAATCCTCATCTGAATACAAAGACAGTCCACTTAACACAACAGCGATTTCCCCAGTGCCTACCATGCTCCACACAGTATGAATAGGGTGGGTACAAAAAGGCACCAAGACATTGTCTTAGACCAAGGTATTTATTTATTTGTGGTATTTCTTTGCCAGTTAAAAATAAGCAGTATTTCTCATTAGTGAAAGAAATCACTGAAAATTCCAAGTAGAATTCAAGCTAGAAGGAACACATTTCATCTCAACATAATAAAGGATTTTCTGATCAGCACTTGTCTAACAATGAAAAACCAACCTAATTAGTAAGTTTCACCCAAAGAGGCAGCTGGTTAATATTTAACAACTGGCTTTCTGTGGGGGAAAGGGGAGGAGCTGATTTGTAGCACTTACTGGTTTCCATGGTACAAATACTCCTACTATGGCCAAATGCTCTGGTTTCAGTGTAAGTGGAGTTGGAAGGATACAAGGGGTACAACCGTCCCAAGCATTTCCACCACACGGATAGAACAGCGGTAAATAACCTCAGGGGCCAAGTATCATTGTAGTAAAAGAATCAGGAAGCGGTGAGTGTTCATTATGTAGACCTTCCCCTACCATAATTTACTTAAGTGTAAGTTTACATATTTTAATCTTTAATAATGTCTGTGTTTAATAACCGGCTCACAAAATCCCTGAACAACGAATAGTCCGTTCTCATGAGCCAGTACAAGGGGCAGCTCCCAGGGCCTGTGCAGCAGGGGGAGGGTGGATATGACTCCCCAGGGCTCGAAGTCTATGCAACTCAGGCCCCAACAGCCACCACCGATCCGGCCTCAGGGTCGGTGGCATTCCAGTGCCTACCGCGCAGCAGCGACAGTACCGAGAGCTTTGGTGCCTTGTCTCATTTATCTGTGCTAAAACCCCGAAGCGCGATCGAGACTAATATCATCCCCATCATACAGATGAAGAAACTGAGGCTTAGAAAAATTAAGGAACTCGCCTTCAGTCACAGAACAGTAAGTAGCGGCAGTACTGCAATGCTTGACCTCAAATCCCTTTTCCTCAAACCAGGATGTTAAACGGACACAAGAAATGCACTCTATCTACTGGTTCACGGACCTCCATTACTCCTCAGAGCCAAATGATTTGTGAAGTAGAAGAAGAGATGGATGATCACAATTTCAGAAGAGCTGGTTCACCCGGCTGAATCCAGAGACCCAAACTGCACCTACAGCCCAGAAAGGACGTGTTGAAACGCGCAGCACCTTCCTTTCTTTTGCAGCGAGAAACAAACAACTAAAATGCAAATGAAGTAGATTCATACAAAATCACCATCTTTGCAAGTAAAAAGAGAGTCAAATATCTACAACTTAATTTTGTTCCCTTTAATGGACAATTTGGGACATAGGGAAGGGGACTGACAGCACCACGCAGCCTGATCTGGGGTCTTATGGCTCTGTGCTAAATGGCTAACAAGCTCTTTCTCCTTTACGCCAGGGAGAGCAAAGGGCAGGCAATATGATGGAACTGGATAGCTAATACAAACAGGACACCATCTCTCTATATCACGAAGATGCATGTGGGTACAGATGGTGTGTCCAGGACCGACCACCACGCTCCTATGCTGATTCAGTGGGAATACACGTTAAGCCAGTATCCTTCCCACCTGTCCCATCCTCAAGCTCTGACCCGAGCCCCGAGTCTACACCAGGTGAGACCAGGAATGGGCATCCGGTTAGCTGATAAGATGTTCCGAACGGGTAGAGGCTCCCCTCATGAGTAATGGGCCCAAGGGCTCACTTGTTCCTTCTCTGTGTTACCCACCTGCCTTCTAATGCGATGGAAGTTTCCGGCAGGGCAGCAAGCACACACATTTGGTGGAGCAGTTGAGCCCCCGGAGCCTGCTGGCTCCCCGTCTTCCCCTCTTCTGCAGCCTCCTACCTCTGGTGAAAGCCCAGGACTGCAACTGAATGCGGGTGTCTGCAGTCAGTGTTTCCCTGCGGAGGTTTTGGTTACCAGACTAGCCCAGATCCCTGGGCTGGGCGAGTTAGCTGCTTTTTCATCATGCCTCCATCACACGGAATTATTGAGGTACAGCTGCATGATGCAAACGACCCAAACTGTGGGCAACAGCTCCTGCAGCAACCGGCAGGACACGGGGAGGGCAGCCTGGCTCTTGGCCTGGAGGAATTTTACACTGAAATTAATCAAAATTGCACTTGAGAAAGAAACACTAACTGCTCCAAATGTTTTAACGTAACTGATATGACGGGTGAGTTATGGCCGGGCCGCACAAGCAGCTCTGTGGGGTGATTACGGCTATCTCACTTCTTGGATAAAGAAATTGAGGCTTGGGAAAAGTTGAGATGCATGCCCCATGTCACACTGCCAGGAGGCAGAGCCAGGGTTTAAATTCATGTTTCTCTCCAGAGCCCTGATGCTAGGCACACTGCAGCTCTGGCCACACAAAGGGAAAAAATAATTACCAAGGGCTTGCTTACTCCATGCCAATACTGAGGAAAATGATAATAATGAAAGCAGCTCACATTTACATAGCGATTATTACAATGCTCCAGGCACTGCTGGAAGTCAGGTTTTTAAATCCTTCCAACAGCCTTTATGTTAGACACTAGGGCACCGATGCTTAGAGGGGTTATGCAACTGGCCCCAGGTCATACGGTTTAGGACTGAGCTGGGTGCCTCTGTGTAAATGCTTCTGTTAGCATCCTCTTCTCAATGTTGACTTGAAGGTGGTAGCATCCCCAATGAAGGATGAGAAGAGAGAGGCTCTGAGAAGCAAAGAAACTTGCTCAGAGACACATGGCTAAGAGCTTGACACCACTCCCCCCAGCACTGAGTACATCTCAGCAGCAGGAGGAGACCCGGCTTGGAGGTTAGCTCACCGCTGGCTAGCTATACCACCTTAGACAAGTCCCTGGGACTCTCTGGGCCTCAGTTTACCCAGAAGGACAGTAAGAGCCTTAAGCAGGACTCTCATCCATCCATCCAACAGGGATGCACCAGGACCTCCGCTGCTGCAATGACCTACATGAGAAGTTCTCCCGCCAAGAGGAGGGGAAGAAAAGAGCTTTCAGACTCCACGTGTGTGTCTCCCCCACCACCCTGTTATGCCTGCAGGCAAATAAACAGCCTCAAAGGCTTCAGAGCAGGATCTCATTTAAGGGCCTGTAGGAAGGGTTGATGGCAACACTGTTGATAGTGCCGCGTCCCAAATGATTTATCAGGGAAGGTGATGTAAAAGAGCAGCAAGAAATCACAGGGAGGAGGGAGGGGGTTAACCACCCGGTGCTTGCTGGCACAGAAAGAGCCAGACGTCGCCGGGAGGGAGCCGGCAATCTGTCTGAGCTCAAACGACTTGTCACGGGACCGTCTTTGATGACTCTCTGTGCAAGCAGGGAATGGCAAAAAATGGACAATCTGGGACATACTGAAGGAGGCGACAGAAATTCATGAGGCCTGTTGATGTCTCAAAGTCACAGGAAGACTGTGGGATGCTGAGTGAAAACATGTCTCAGAGCTCCCCACCCCCAGCAGTTAGTCTGGGGCGTCCAGGAGCTTTAGGTGTTCAAAAAATCCACAGACGGATTTTACATCACAACCACTGGTTGGTCCCAGTGCGTTGCGACACTGTCGGGCTGCTTGGGACTGAAGGGCAAAAGCGAGATGAGGGTGTCCTGGGTGTTGGCCAGAATGTGACTATCTGGGGCCTGGAGATGAACGTGAAATTAGTTTTGGGTGGACCCTCTGAGATTGGGAGTGATGGGAATTACATGTAATCACAGGCATGGCTCTTGCTGATTTACAAAGTCCTGCTGCCATCACCTGTTTTTATACTCCCTGCTTCCCCTCTGCTATATCCCCTCTCACGACTAAACTCCCACGTCTCTGTCTTTGCACTAGCTGTTCCCTCTTTCCTGTGCTCTGCTAGCAAAGTCCTACCCAGCTATTTCAAGCGTCAGCTGAATTGGGAAGCCTCCCTCCCTAACCAGGTCTGCATTCATGGGCATACAACCAGTGCAGAAGCACAGAGTCCATGCTTAGATGAGTCCCAGACTTGGTTTAATGCTCTGCTGTTGCTGACTTCAGCAACGGGCTCTGCATTTTCGTTTTTGCACAGGGACCTGAAAATGATGCATTGGACCTGGTCCTTCCCACCCTCATCCTCCCAACATAAGACTGACTGAGTCAGGTGCTCACCCCTCTACGGTCTCACAGCACCTTGGATGCTCTGTAGTGGTAGGTTCTTAGTTGTTTCTGTCTTTCCACCTTGCCTTATTGCCAAAAAAAAGAGGATTTAGAAGGCAAAAAAGGAAAGAAAAAAGCCCAACACAACCACAGCAAATAGTGATTTGGCATAAAGTGGTAGTAGATGAGAAAGAAGAAAGGAAAAAAAAAGGTGGGGGGCAATACCAAAATCAAGCTAGGAATGAGGTTAATTCTCTTAACAGGCCAACCTCAGATTTGGTACTGCACTACGTAGCAATCTGTAGGGAAAGTGGGACATTAATGTTCACACAATTCTGTGTTTATAATGTTCTCTGGAGGGGAACATTTATTAACATTGAGAAGAGATGAAATTTCCCTGAGAATGCTCATAGAAACGACTTGTAAGCCACACAGGCTTTATCCTGGTTACTGTACCTCAGGAAAGAGGCCACAAGACACTGAGGTATGTTTTGGGGTGAGCACTGTTTGAGGGGACGCTCCACGGCTTGTGCTGGATTCTCAGTGGTTCCACGACTCACGAAGGGTTAGGCCTCACTGGACTGGAAGGATAGGCACCTCACAGTACATACTTTCTCATAACGACCCTCAGGCTAGACTGATGGGATTTCTACACAGCACAGTTCTACCCACATCTTACTGATTTGGTGCTGAGGACTTACTATAATGGAGCTACTTGTGTATCGGTCATCTCTTTCAGGCAGTGAGTAGTCTTCTCCTTCTCACCTCTGTCTCAGAGGACCTAACTCAAGGCTCAACGCACAATCAGCATCTAGTAAAACTTCTGACAATCCGTCTAGAGCTCTTTCCATTCCAACACTGGACTCTTGCTCAGAAACACTGACCCGTATCTGATGATGATTCCCTGGGTCTGCAGATTCATTCAGCAGCAACATGGGTCCCTCACCAGACCCTTGAGTTTCCTAAGAAAGGTGACTTGCCCTCAAGGACAAGCTTTCTCGGGGACCGTGGTGGTTAATTTTACGTGTCAACTTGGAGAGGATATGGTGCCCAGTTATTTGGTCAAACACTCATGTAGATGTTGCTGTGAAGGTATTTTTTAAGATACGATGAATATTTACAAATCAGTTCACTTCAAATAAAACAGATCACCCTCCCTAATGTGGGAGGGACTCATCTGGTCAGCGGAAGGCCTTACGAGCAAAGACTGAGATTTCTTCGAAGCAGCAGCATTCTGCCTCTAGATTCAACACAGAAATCCTGTCTGAGTTTGCAGCATGCCTGACTTGCCCCGTAGACGTCACACAAGACTACAATTTCCACTCTTACCTGAATTCCCAGCCTGCTGGCCTGCTTCACAGTTTCAGACTTGCCAGCCCCCACAGTTGTATGAGCCATTTCCTTAAAATAAATCTTACTCTCATTCTCCTTCTCTCATACGTATGGATATAGATGTAGATTTAGACACATAGATATCCATTGGTTCTATTCCTGTGGAGAACCCTGGACGGGGACTAAGCACTCTTGATTATTCTGAGTAAGTGACACTGCTACTTTTCCCCAGAGCCATCTTTGTCAGGGTTTTACAGAAGAGAAACAGAAAGTATGAGGAAGGGAGTTTCCAGAACCACAATGATGACTCAGCGGCTTCGCCTTAGGCTTCAGATAAAATGGAAGTCAAAAGTGGCCACTCTGCCTCTGTGCCTTCAGCGGCTCTCAAGGAAGGTCCAGGCAAATGCAAACCGTCACGTGGGGCGTGAACGAACTGACACTGAGTTGCTCTGGTGCTCCTCTCCCATCTACCGCCGTCTGGATAAGTTGTTGAGATGTTCCAATATTGGCATGTGAGGGAAGAGAGGTGTTCTAGAGAAAGGCTGGTGGTGACAGCTTCAAGCTAGCTTTGCCCCGTACCCGAGCCTCGGGTGCTACTCCATGCCTGGGGAGTGGGGTCCCAGCCTCCCAAGGTTTACTGACTCCCCGAGAGCAGCTAACATCTATGGATGCCTCACGTGGGCCAGACATGGGCTAATTCCATCCTGTCGAGGACACCACAAAGGAGGAACATCCACATCCATTTTACCACCAAAGAAACTCAGAGAAACCCCGTGGCCAAGATGGAATGGGAGTTCCCAGCTGAAGCGAAAGACCACGCCAGTGTCCCTCGGCTTTGTCCTTTGTTGGCTCACATCACACTCTGAACAGGAACGGCCGGCTGGTGCCTTCTGCTGCCACCTGTTAGCAGCTGTGTGAGCCTGTACAAGTAACGCACCCTGAGGAGCACCGTCATCTGCCCAGTGCCTGCCTGTCAGGATGTTGCAAGGATTCACGGAGGTCATTGCTGCCCACAGCTTGGTAGGCCCTCGGTGAGCACACACTCCGTCTTGCTATTGGTGACTGGGCTGGAGATAGGGACAATTCGGTGACTCGCCCTCACATCTCTCTGAGAACACAGCCGGCCAGCTCTGTAAGCCCCAGCCGATGTCATGCCATCCTCAAGGGAGCATGAGACACAGCTCCATCAGGGAATTTTCACACCAGGGTGGGAGGGGTGGGGGGGATGTGAAAATTAGGAAACCAAATCTCTTTGTGAACTCATTAAATGCGTGCCCACTTGCATCTCTGCCTGCTTCTCCTGTTCCCACTTTGGGTCGTGTGCCTATTATTAACCACCGCCCTCAGAGAAGAAACGTGTGTCTTATCCCAGGAACATATTGTGGGGGGAAGAGACTTCCTAATATAGTGTAATCAACAAAGCTTTTTTTTTTTTTTTTTTTTTTTAAGTCCCACCTCTCAGAAGGAGAACCTGGCTCAAAACCTATCCTGGGCATCTCCACTCCCTGAAGAAAGCAGCACAAGTTCTAGATGGCTATGCCAGGGCTTTATGAGTAAGGCCCTGATCTCCTTTCCTCTTGGCTTCCACTTCTCCTGTTGGACACAGCCCAGTCCAAGCAGGCCACCCCAGGACAACCCAAAGACTTTCCCACACTGTGCCTTTGCTTACCGTCACTGCTGCGTGAAGACCTTCCCTGCCCATCGGGCGTCTATACCACCCTCATGGTCTCCTCAAAGGCTTCCTTTTCTGCCAACCCAGTCTGGACCCCCAGTCCAACGTAATCCCCCCTCGCCTGAAGTCCCTGAACTCTCGGCTCATTTGTCTTTCATGGCACATATTGTACTATGAGAAAAACGGTCACTTTCTTGTCTGTTTCTCATCCCTTCTTCCTGTCGCACTCATTGCCAGACTGAGGTCCAATTCTCCAACAGCAGTCACACACCCTGCATGGGATTTATAAGGCACCGCTCTCCCAGCAGCATCCCAACACTGTGACTGAGAGCTGTGAGGCGTGGCTTTCCAGACTCAGTTCCCACCCAGCTGTGTCTCTTTCTCCCGTTCCCTGGAGCTCCTTCAAGTTCATGACTGCCTCCTGAGCCAGGCAGACGCCTCCTTTTGGGAAGGCGCCAGGTCTCATTCATCTCTGTCCCCATAACCCAGTGCTAGGTATGTAGTCAGTTTGAGGAAATATCTATTAACCATGGAATGAAATTAGGACACAAGCTAGTAAAAAAGAAAAAAAAATAAGTGGATGATAAGCTCCTTAAGGGCAGGGGTCCCAACTCACTTAGTTCTGTCCCTTCCCTTTAATGCTCTGGATACAGCAGATGATCAGTGAAAGATAGGGGCTGCCCTGAAATGAAATATACTCAGGACTTGACACTTACAACACAGCATTAATCTTGGCAAGCACTTAGACATTTTTTCCCCCAGCCTTAGCAAAGTGAGGTTATATAAGTCAGCCAGAAGATGAAGCAAAAAGACTCTGTTGACAATTTTAAGTGCCACAGAAATGGATAATTTTAATGGATGCAGTATTTCTACAGAAATAAAATACTATGATTGAGATAGAGGCCAAGCGTTTTACCACTGGATGATAGTGAAGTTTAATTTGAATCAATGAGGAAGGTCTACAAGTCAATTACCTTTCATTTCATTCCTGTGCCTTAAATGAAAGTTTAGGGCCAGTCACAAAAGTACCCTGGAAAGGAGCATTTTACAAAGTATCTGTTCACATATCACCAAAACCTCTACAAGCATTCTGTGTGCAACAACCATATTGATGAGCTCCTTGAATGTAAGTCAATCTCAGTTTGAAGTTCACCATCTGTTAAACAAACCATTGAGATTAGAGCCATTATTGTTCCCATTTTATAGCTGAGAAAACGGAGTCACAGTCAATTTGTACATTTTGCCCAAAGTCACTCATAAATCTAGGAAGGGCAGAGTTAGAATTTGAGATGAGATTTTGGGGGGCGGGGCTGGCCTTGGCCTTTACACAAAACCAGACTGGCATAGAGAATCAACGGGGGAAAAAAAAAGACTCTTTCTTTGGGGGAAGGAGTCTAAGTACATCGATTTGTGTCCAGATATCTTGATGGCTTCTGTGCATCTCCCAAGAGGCAATCCCACCATTGTCTCTTAGATGCTATTTAAATAGGAAAATGCCTGAAAGTCAGGTTTCTAGGCTCTGCCCACGGACGGTGAAGGGAAATGCTTCCAGGGCACGATTTCGGGAGTAAATGCTTCAGTGCACCTAATGACAGCCCTGTGACCTGATCAAGCCCCCTCTGTCACCCTGAGGGACCCAGGGGTATGGAAGCATGGGGAGGTTATTTGAAAAGCCTCCTTGGCAAAAATGTCTCTTCCCCTTGTTTGCTAGAAACCAACACATTTGTCTTTCAGACCCAACTCAACACACAGCCAGAACTTCCGTTGCCAAGTCTCCAGCTCAGCAGTGATGGGGCAGACCTCCTCTGGGGTGTCTTCTCTTGGAAACTGAGACTGTCATTCATTCATCAGATATTTTGCTAGGCACCTCTGCTTTGCTACCCTCAGTCACAGTGAATGTAGAGTTTTTGGTTTTTGGTGGAGATATTGCAAATTAAGTCATAAATGGACCCAGGGAGCTACCCTAGAAAGTAACTTTGGGGAGGGACAGGGAGGTACACAGAGGACTTATCTCTGTTGGGGAGAGGGGTGATCAAGGAAGACTTCCCAGAGGAGGTGGCACTTGAGTGAAGACGCAGATTACTTCTCAGAAGAAGCTAGCCATGCAAAGACCTGGGGACAGAACACTCTCACCAGCAGGAGAAGCGCAAAGCCTTGTGGCAGGAAGGTGCTGTCTCTTTCCAGTAACAGGATGAAGGCCAATGTGTCAGAGGCCAGATTAGCAGAGGAGGGGGGAGATGAGATCAGAAATTGGCAGGGCAGGTAGAGTGGGCTGTGAGGGCCTCAGCAAGGAGTTTGGTTTCCATTCTGAGTGTTCCGGGAAGCCACGGGAAGGTTTCACAGAAAGGAGTGACAGCTGCTGATTTACAAGTTTTAAAGATCTCTCCAGCTGCCAGGTAGGGAACAGAGCATAGAAGGGCACGGAGGGGGGCCGAGCAGAACCTGCTGAGTAAGAGATGAAAGTGGCTTGGGCTAGAATGGTAGAAATGGAAAGAAAGGGAAGTGGAGAGATTTGGGTAGCCGTAGGCTGATAAATGTTTAATGAGCAGCTCTCAGGGAAAATATAAAAAAAGCCCTACTGGCCAATTTCCGTGGTGTAAATACTCCCACCACGGCTGGTGTCCACATAGCCTCAGTGAATGCAGAGCTGGGAAGAGCCGCACATGGTCAGCTTTTGCGCCCTGGGCAGCCCACAGCGTACCTGGACCCTGTCCATCCCCCGCCTCCCAGCAGACAGGGGTGTGGTAGCGCCCCCGGTTCGGCAGTGCTGCGCCAACAGGCAGGCGGCTGTGGGCAAAGAGGCCAGTCCCAGGCTCTAGGCTCCCTGGGAGCTGGCCTGGTCCTCTCTGACTCCACAGTGCCCAGCACTCAGCCTGGCACACCCACGGAACTTCATAAAGAACCAATGCAAAGAAGACTGACCTCAGCTTCCCTGGCTGTAGAACGGGATGGCAATGCTCACGCTCTGAGCATAACTGTGAGGAGCACTGGGACATCACAGCCACCAGAGGCAAGAGCTAAGGGTCCCACAGGCCTCCATCATGATCCTGTGACGCATAACTACCCCACGTGATAGGTGAAGAAATGGAGCTCAGAGCCATGAAGTTGTGTGTCCAATCCCAGTTAGCTAATAGAGGGCAGGGCGGGGATTCACAGCCTGAGGTGGTCAGCCTGACCCTCTGGGCCACCCCTACCACCTCTACCAGAGCAGCAGAGGCCGCACAGGGTGGAGAGGACACCCCAGCCACCTCTGCTCCACTAAGTCCTGAGGGTGAGACTACATGAATGAGGTGAGACTCTCACGGGAGAGCTGGGAGCCAGATGTTTCCCCAGCTTGACTGACCAGGAAGGAGGGAAAGAGAGGCCCACAGGGAGCAGAGAGCACTGGCTTGGCCTGTTCAGGATGAATGATTCGGTGAGAGGTGTAGGGATGGAAGCATGACCGCCATGTTGTCCCAGCCATGCTCTGCACCATGGCCAGCGTTTTCCCCTGGCGGAGACGGGCTGACCTGTCTCTGCCCAATAAACGGAATTTTTCTTTTCTAGTTCCTTTGCATGGCCAACATTTTTTTCCCACGCTGATAGAGATTCATGTGCCCGGACCTTGGGATCAGAATCCCAAGTACGAACTCTGCTTTTCTGCTCAGACTGTGAACAAGTAGCTCCCTTAAGCTCCTTGTGCCTCCACCTTCTCACCTGTATAATGGAGCACAATAGAGTCCTCACCTCAAAGGGCTGTAGTGAGGACAGAGGGGGCTTTCAGAATGGGTGAGAAGGAGAGCTAGGGTGCAAACCAGACCAAGAGGTCTTCCCTTGCTCCCAACTACTGCACACAGCACAAGCAGACTGAGCAGTAGGAAAAAGAGAAAAAAAGAAAAAAACAAAAAAACAAAACAAAAAAACAGGAAGGCAAAAGTCCCACTGACTAGTTTCTAAGTGTCATACAAATGTAAGTGACACATTAGTTCCTCTCACCCTGGGAAGGCTATAAATTGTCAGAAGCCAAGCAGAGCCCAATGGCTGTGGTAAAACACAGCACTTCCTGCAACCATGGGGTATGGGAGTTTCATGGGGGATGAGGGGCTCAGCCTGCCTGGGCTCCACTCAGGGAGGGCCTGGCCACCCTCTCCTGCTCCACCTGCCTCCTTGGCCAGGCAGTGGCTCCAGTACCAACAGCCTATGCTACTCGTGTGTAGAGGACACTTCTAAAGTCACTGCTGTTGAGAAAACTTGTCAGGTTTTGGTACTCAGGTGCGCGACAGCAAACTCCCAATCCACCCGGGAGAATGATCCACATTATACTAGGAAGTGTTGCTTTAACAAGAATCGATGTCATCTGCACATACTCAGCACCAGGCACAAATGTGATCCTCACATACCTGTAAAGGAGTTTTGACCATTATCCCCTTTTTATAGCTAAAGACACTGAGATCAGAGAGCTTAAGTGACTCACCAGGAGCAGCCCAGGAAGTAAGCAGCTGAGCTGGGACATGACCCAAAGCAGCCCCACCCCTAGAAGCAAACCTCAGCCACCACTCTGGGCTGCCTTTCCAGCTCCTCTGGAGCACAGGAGGTTTATTTACAGGCTATAAGAGGGACCACAAGGCAAGAAGCCCAGAATTTAACAAAGAGGGCAGAGGGCACAAAGCAAAAGCCTTCAGAGGCCGGAATGTGGGTCTCGCCTCAGTTTCAAAGAGATGGCTGAGGGTGGCAGAGAGTGGGGTGAGCGAGAGGCGGGCCCTGTCTCAGCTCCATGGGGCTGGGGGAAGACGACAGCTCAGCCACCCTTCTCTTCTATCTTCGTCTCAAAATAAGTTGAACAACCTGAACTTCCACGTGAATTCTCTAAACAAACGACAGGCACACAGGCCCACCAAAATCCATCTAGGGGCCAACTGTGGCCACGGGGTAGCAGCTGGCAACTTCTGTCGTCACTTTGCACTGTGTAGCCATTATTGTCGTGTCCCCAGTTCTCAGATGTTTAAATAGAGACTAAGAGCTTAGCAGCTCCCGAGTGCTGCAGGCTTTGAACACACAGTGCTCCTCTCTGCTGTCCCAGTTTGGCATCTTGCCACCTCAGGGCACACACACCTTCTGGGGCCGGGGAGCTCACTCCGATGACAGCAGCCCAAATCATCTTTTAACAGTTCTAATCTTAAGAAATTCACCTGAACTCCAACCTGCCTGTCCCACTCTGAAACTCTGTAGGTATGCCCAATTCCCCTTCCACGTGACGGGCTTTGCCAACCTCCAACAGAGAGTTGGCATGGGAACAAAGCAGAATTTTCACTGAATACTTCTAAGACAGTTCAGTGTTTAGAACTTAACACACATGTTTACACCAAGGACTCAGAAGGGCACAGCACAGTAGGCTTCCCTGTAGCCATGAGTAACTGACATGTAGGGAGGCTGAGTATCATCCCAAGGTCACTGTTGGGTTATGATGCACAGGGGATTCAAAATGAGGGCTCCCCAATTCTGTGACCACTATTTCTTTCTCTTTCTCTCTCTTTCTTTCTTTCTTCCTTCCTTCCTTCCTTCCATCCATCCATCCATTACTTTTTGAGAACTTACTTTGTACCAGGCGCTGCTCTGGCTAGAAAGGGACACATTTCTCTCTTCCACAGTTCTTCCCATCATCTTTTTCAGGCTAAGACACCTGAGCGCTTTCATTTGATCTTCATGTAGACAGTTTCCAGGTCCTTCTTCTTCCCTGACTTGTCAGTATGGACATGTGTCAACATCCCTATCACAGTTACTGCCCAGAATGGAAGGTAATCTCTGGATAAGCCTGTGGCTGGGAGTGTCCCCTCCCTGACTTGGGATCTCTCCTTTTATTGATGGAGCCTCTGCTCCTATCAGCTTTTCTCGCAGCCTTCCCACAAGCAACTTTTCAACCAAAACCGTGAAAATTGTTTTCACAGCTGCAGCTACTAACCCACGTCTGGTCTTAGGATATAGAGTTTAAAGACCCAAGAAAAATGGAACTGCACCTAACAACTGTTGAGCCAATTTTACATGCCAAACATCTTACAAACATTTAAAAAATCTGGATTCCTCCTTCCATTTTACAGCAAGAAAAGTGAGGCTCAGAGAGGTGAAGAGACTTGCCTACAATAATCCAGCCAAGAAGTCCTGCAGCTGAGACACCAGTCTATGGCCATCTGGCTCGAGGGCTTAGGTTTTGTCCTAATGGGTTTCCCATTCATACCTGGTCAGTTTCCTCTCCGTTGAACAGGACTATTTCTTTGGACTATTATCTTTGATCCAATAGCCTGGTGACACTTTCTGCCTTTCCTAGCACAAGGAATACTCCAAGTCAGCGACAGTTCCTGAGCACATTGACACTGAGTAGAGCAAACACCACTGACTACCTGACTGGGCTTGTGGTAGACCGTAAACAGAATGACGGTCCTAACACAAGCACCAGAACCAATGAGCAGATCCCAGGCATCTTCCAAGAAAAGAAGGGCTACTTGGCAGGGGGTTGGCTGACAGAGAGCCACAGGTCGCCCAGCAGGACTCAGCTGGATCTCAGTGAGTACCTGGCTGGAGGGCCTCAACAATGTCTCTGAATGTGGCTGCCCTAGGCGAGGTCTGAGTCCCCAGCCTAGACCAGGTGCCAGGGGATGCCGACAGACCCACAGCGAGAGACACCAGAGAGTAACAATCACTACAACCTCCAACTTTGAATAGTGGGCTCCAGGCTCCCCTCCCTGGCCCATGTTCCCTCTGTGCCCCGTACCTCCTAACCCAGGGCCCTGCTGAAAATCTCACCCTGGCTGCCCATCACCTTCAGGGTAAACTTCCTTCCTCATCCTATGTCATAAAAGGCCCCGCAGGAGTTAGCCCTACCTGTCTCCAACTATCCCCAGGAAACAACCCAACTCTGTAGCTTAGCATTTTCCAAGATGGGTTCCAAGGAATCCTACTCTTAAAAGATGGTCTAAGTGTCCTGAGAAGTGAATGAGTCTAGGAAATGTTTCTGAAAATTCTATGATTTTAATAAATCACAATAAACATCAGCATGCTGCCTTATGGCTGGAAAGTCCTATCATCCAAAGGTTTATTTCATTTTAATCCTGAATTTCCTATTTGGTGAGATAACCCCCTATCAGAGTAACATCCATTTGATCCCAAGGGAGTGATGCTTTGATTAGCTAGTGATGTCACCAACTTTTCACTGCTTTCTTTTCTGCATTTAGGCTACTGCATTAAGCCACAACCTCCATCAAATACCTTACTCTTCTTTCATCACGTACAAAACTCATTCATACTTCAAAGCCTAGTTTGACTTCTAAGTCCTCTAAACATATTCTTGTAAACTCCTATAGGACTTGATTTTGTTCTTGCCTTGATGATAATATTTATCACAGGACTTGTTACAAGCCTGTCTCTCCCCAAAGACAGGAACCTGGTCTGATTCTTTTCTAGAAACACCAATGTCTGGCCAAGTTTCTGGCCCACTGTCATTGTGTGATGGGATATATGGGTCCACAAATGAATGAAGAAGGGAATGAGTCCATATTCATGATAGGCATGTGGTTTGGCCTAGCCCAGATGCAGAACCCTGCAGGGTATTTGGCTGCCCCAACTGGGGGAAGGCCCCCCCTCACCGCCTCCACCTTGGCAAGGCAACATGATCTCAAGGCAATGGCTGCCACTCTCAAAGAGAGTCAACAGGTCATTTCAGGAAGATTCAAAATAGATGCCATCCTGCTTTATCACTTGGCGTTGCTAGGAAACAGCTAGTTTGCTACAAGACAGGTTGATTAGCATTGCGGAGAAGACACAAACTAAGAAATGGCTGTATCTTCTCACCCTCCCCAAACCAGCCATAAGCATATTTCCGTCCATTTCTTATTTGGCTTAGGTAGAAAGGGAAAGTTTGAAGCCAGGATTAAAGACTTGCGAATGGTTCTCAGAATATGGCAATTACTCTATAAGCACTGAGGCTACAAAAGGACATACCTCATTCCACCCGAGTCTTTCACTTAGGGACTTGATGCATCTTGCCATGGGAGGAGTCTGGAAGAGACACAGTCTGGGCCAGATTTGAATTGAGAGAGGAGGGAGCTCTAGGTGTCTACCACTTGCTCCGCTGATTCTCAGTTATAGACACCCGGACTCAGTCTACCTGGAAGACTGGGAGAGGCTTTCTAGGCTTTCAAAGGGTAAGTGAGAATCACTGGGATGAGGTCTGACAAGCAACAGACTGCTGGCTTCCTTTCCAGGCAGCAGTCCTAGGTGCCACTTCCTCCAAGAAGTCCTCTTTGCTGACTCCTTGTCTTAAACTCCCAAAGCAGTGTGCCAGGTGCCATCATGAGGATTATCGCCAGTTTACAGATGAGGAACCAGAAGTTCAAAGTGATCATACTATGAAGTAAGTGGTAAGCCAGGACTTGAACCCAAGTCTGAATAACATATGGGCTATGATCATCAGTGAAATATGAACTAAACAGGAAATAAACAAGTGCAGATTTTTTTTAAAGATTTTATTTATTTATTTGACAGACAGAGATTAAAAGTAGGCAAGAGAGGCAGGCAGGGAGAGAGAGGAGGAAGCAGGCTCTCTGCGGAGCAGAAAGCCCGATGCAGGGCTTGATCCCAGGACCCTGGGATCATGACCTGAGCCGAAAGCAGAGGCTTTAACCCACTGAGCCACCCAGGTGCCCCACAAGTGCAAATTTTTATCTTTGGATACTTTGCCCCTCATGCATGGGTGACTGTCTTGAGGGGTGAGAAGGAAGTCTGGTTTGGTCCACAGAGCCCCACAGATGTAGTCATGGGATCTAGTTCCTCACTCTGCTCTGCTACTAAGTTGCTAGGCTGCCTTGAGGAAATCCCTATCCTCCTCTAGGTCTCTAGCTTCTGATCTGTTAAATAGGGGTAACAAGAGCCATCCTGTGTACTCACTTCACAGGGTACTGGATGATAAGTGGAAAACAGATTTTAAAAGCATAACACATCAGGCAATACTCAGCACACAGTATGTGCTCAGAAAGAACTGGCTGCTTGAACGCTTGTAAGCTATTACTGCAATGCACTGAGGAGCCCAGAGAGCCAGGATTGGCTTCCCACTTGGTTTCTACCACTTTGAGCAAATGACTTAATCTCTCTAAGCCTCATTACTTCCATCTGTAAAATGGGGATTATAACGCCCCCTTGGTAGTATTGCTATGAAGATGCAATAAGTAGGGAATGTAGAGATTCAGGCCCAATGGAGATGGAACATATTTCCATCTCTCTCCACCCTTCTTCCCTCTAGAACCATTGGAAGGCAGAAGCAGGCCACGAGCTGTCTGTCATTCCGGCTGGCCAGCTGCCCGGGAGGCCCCCAGCTGCTGGGATTGGGCAGTACGTGTGGCGGCACTTACTCAACCGTGCCCCGCAGGAAGAGACAGACTGTAATTTCCAAGGCTGAGCCCTAGCCCCACTCAGGGACACAGCATGGAGCCACTTTGAGAAATCCACATTCAAGGGACAGTCTCCCCAGGCCCCAGGGAAACGCAGTAACTGAGGGAATAAGGAGGTTACCAAGCTAATTGTTCTCCGATTAAAGCAACTGGCCTAAAGCCAGCCAAGCTAGCCTTTGCAAAAGTTTAAGTTCCGTCCGCAGCCTAGAGCGATCCTCACACCTCACATCTGGGTAGCACCTTAAAATTTAGCAAAGGCCTCTACAAACAATATTCATTCAGTAAGTCCTTGTAGTGTACAGAGAGTCAGCATGCTGGGTTTTGTTTGTTTGTTTGTTTGTTTGTTTTTAAGCTTCATTTAATTGGTCAGGGCAGCCTGGAAGAAGCAGATGTTTTATGGTGACTGCACACACCACGGCTACCTTCTAGGAGGAACTGTCCCATCGGTAGCCGGCCATGTTTTATACCATGTGACCTCTAGCAGCCATGTTTTGTATCACATGACCATGCCCCACTATGATCACAGCTGACTGGACCAGCGGTGGGCACCTGTCCTACGCAGGGCCCAACCACGGGCTGCCCAGTAACCTGCACTTTGTCTCACTTTGACTCCTCCTCGGAGGACTAGAAACTGGATTTGGGGAACAGATCCTGGGTAACCAGCAGAGGTGAGAAAAACCCAAAGGAGTTACTAAGAGTTGTCAGGGTAGAGAAGGCCACTATGGCCAGGACTGGACTTTGCCAGTCAAAGCTTTGTGGGATCTGGGTGGCCAGTGAAGAAAACAGAGTAGAAATGCAGAGAGAAAAACAGGGCTATTAAAGGAGAGACCGCGTGGATGCCTTTGTTATTGGCAACATCCCATTTTTGGTTTCTGTGAGTCTCTGCTGCACTTGGGTTATCGCCTTTGGCCTCCCAAAAGATCCCCGCTACCTTATCACAATCCACTCTTGCCACAAGTTGGCTTACGTGGCCTCTGTTCCTCGTGAGCAGTACTGCTATCTTCACTCTGAGGACTGAGATCTGAGACACAGAAAAACGGACATTTGCTGACTTCTCCCAGCTTAGACCAGGGTTATCCTGACTCAGGGCCAAGGGCGTCCTCAGAATACAAGCTCTGTTGTCTCCTCCCTGAACCTCTCTGCTTTCCAGGCTGCAAGGCGCTGCAGAACCATCCACCGATTCGCAGAGGAACGAAAAGCCGGTACTCGGACAGACAGACACTGTGACAATCTGTTTCTCCTCTGTCCCTTCTACGAGCATGTGAGTGCTGAGAGTGTGGGGACAGTGTTATCTTGTTTACTGTTGCCTCCCCACAGCCTAGAAGAGGTTTGGCTACGGCACAGATGCTTACAATTGTTTGCCAGATGAATGCATCAATTAATCTGTCCCAGGACTTTCCAGCCGTGATGAGAACCAGGGAGCGTTGCCTATCCTCACCCACAGACAGCAGTAAGTGCTGCTCCATTTGAGATTCCAGATTCTTCTGGGGGAAACGTTTCCTCTTCCTTCTCCCTTGGGAATTGTTTGTGAAGAGCAGCTGCTGTCAGCTTGGGTTCAGTTCCCGGTCAGCGCTGGGACGGCGAGGCAGCAGACGGTTCTCACGTCCCTGGAACGGACTAGGCCCTGACTACCACCCAGACTGCGGACGCGGGCGTTCCTGCCACAGTATCTCCAGCCCCTGCCTCAGCCCCAGCCCCAATCGCCATGTCTGGGAACAAATGACGGGGAGAATGGCTGCCTTGACAGGTGGAAAGTGGACTTGAAGCTAACTGTAACCATCTTCCTCTTGGCCCTAGCTCTGGGCTTTAGGGTCTCACAAAAGCAGCCCAAACTATTTTAAGTGGGGTATGGAATGAAAGAGGTTCAGGAATGGGGTCTAGAGAGACACAAATTCTAAATTTGCCGGACAACTTTGAACCAGTTGCTCGACATCCCTGAAATCAAAAGGTTTGAAGTCTTTGGTCAGAGCTGGCTTCTCGTCCCAGCCAAACTTGGGGCAAGTGGCTTAACTGAGCCTGTTACCTCCGACCCAGGAAGATAATACCGTCCAGCTGAGAATAACATCTGCGGGCTCAGAGCATTCAGCTGGGCTGTTGACTCAAAGCTAGCCCGGAAGTCATGTTTACTCTGTGATGGACTCAGTTCATTCTGTGGCCACACACCCCCAGGCTGAGGCTTGAAGTGGGAGATGATGGAGCCCGATTTGCAACCCCTGTCAAATCTCACACACAATACCGTAACAGCTGGAGCTCAGAGTGCTGGGAAGACCCAGGAGAATGTGATTTTCCCCAGTCTTCAACGCCAAGGCCAGGAGAGAGGCAGGAGGCCAAGCAGGAGAGAGAGGGATGGGGGCATCCGTGGCATCCCAGTCCACGATCCAACAGAGCAAAGCCCACAAGGGTCACCGTAGTACGAGTGCCCACTCACTAGCTAGGTAACATGAGGCAAATCTAGGACACCTGCTCTGTCTCGTGAAAGCATTGCCCTGGAGGGGACTAGCACCTGCTGCCTTCTACTCCACCTCTCTCTCTCTGTCCCTGGGGTCTACTGAACACCTGTGTGTTCACCGCCATGAGACTCACGTTATTTTTTTTACAGATGAAGAAGTTGAGATCCAGAGACACTGAGTAACCTACTGGTCAGGTGGCCATGGAGTGAAGGATATAACCCCAGGGAAATGGGGTAGAAATGAAAGAGCAAGACAGGGACAAAATGGAAGGAATTACATACCCAAGAGGAAAGATGGAAGAGAAAAGGAAGGAGGGGACAAGGGGAAACAGGGGACGGAGAAGACAGAGCAAAGAAGGAGAATAAACCCCCCTCGTGCCGGGGGCCAGAGTGGACATGGGGAGTGGACACAGAGGGGAAGTTGGCAAGCTGCTCCCCAGGGCTGGGTGGGGGCTTCGAGGTACCTCCCGCCCCCAGCCCCAGGCCTGAGGAAGTGACAGGTCAGCAGAGACATTCAGCTGAGCTTCATAAGCCTTCTGCCAGGGTGGCGAAAAAACATGAAAGGAGAGTTCCTCAGGCTTTAGAAATTGCTGAAATACAGAGGCCACCATGGAAGATAAAGTGTCCTACAAAGGAAGCTCCAAATGGAATCAATTTCCCTGGGCCGACTTTTATGTCCTATTATAAGAAATTGAAAAATTATTTCTGGGGGAATGTCGCTTTGCCGGTCCACCTCTTCAGATGGTATTGAGAAGGGAAATGGCTTCCAATAAATGGGCACTGGGTTTCGTCCTCCCTCATGGGAGGGGATTCTCTGCTCTGTGGTTCAGGAGCCAGGGGAGGTGAGGTCAGGGAGAGTTTGGGGGGCTATTCTGGGAGGGCTCGGGGACTGGAGGGAAAGGCAAGAAAATGGAGACAAATGTGACAGTCCCAGGAACCACCAGTTTCTCGCAACCAGACACACACGCCACCTGGCTAGAACATGATACCCTTGAGGCTGGCTGGTCTGGGCCACAGTGGAATGTCAGGATTCCCTGGACAGGATGTCACACTGCAGGGAGGACACCAGCAGCTGCCGTCATACCACACATGTTGCTTCTAGGGTCACAGCATAAAAGGGCTTCCAGCCCATTGTTGACTCCTTCACACCCACATTTCTGCTGCCATGAACTTCTCACCTCTCCCCAAACATCGGGGGCTTTCCTTCCATGCCTTGGTGCCTTCGGTGGAGACCTTTCCTCTGTCTGGGATGCCCTTTCCTGCAAGTCAGTCTGGCAAATCCCTACTCATTCTTCAGCTGAAGTGGGCCTCCTCAGGGAGTTATCTCCGACCTCCCTTCCTGGGCAAGGCTTGTTCTCTGTCCCCTGCTATAGTGGCCTGAATGATGCCCCCCATAATGCATATGACCTAATTCCCTGAATCCAAAAGTCTATTACTTTATATGCAAAAGGGGCTTCACAGATGTGAATAAGCTGTGAAGTGGGGATCTTGAGGTGGGGATCTTATCCCAAATTATACAGAGTTTCCAGTGTAATCACAAAGGTCTTTATAAGAGGAAGGCAGAAGGATCAGAGTTAATGGGAGGAAATATGAAGAGGATACAAGGAAATAAGGAGTGATACAAGGACAAAGCCAAGACCAGGAAGACAGGTGCCTCTAGGAGACAGCAAAGGTGAGAAAATGGAGTGTCTTCTCAGAGCCTCCAAGAGGCACCAGCCCTGTGGACACTGTGACTTTAGCCCAGTGAGGCTGATTCTGGATTTCTGACCTCCAGAACTAGAACATAATAAATGTGTGCTGTTTTAAGTATGTGGTGATGTGTTGCCACAGTGATAGGAAACTAATATGCCTGGGCGGGGTTTGTGGTCCCTCTCCTGGGCTCTGGGGAACTGAACTCCAGGTTCACACCATGACTCACATGGCAGGTCCCTATGTGCACACAGGGATTAACTCCCTTCACTTTGCCACAGCCTGCCAGGAAGGTACTATTATCCCCATTTTACAGACAAAGAAATGAAAGCCCAGAGAGATGAAGCCATTGGCCAACAGAAAATGGCACAGGTAGTATATGACAGAGTTCAAACTTGAACCCAGGACGTCCTGTATATGGCACCTATATATTGAAGAGTTGGTCTCTTCCAGCAGAAAGAAGGGTTACAGGGTAGATGTTGGATTGTCTCTGGGTCCCAGTGCCTAGTCCAGGCCTGGTTTCAGTGAGCCTCCAACACTCAGGAAACATGTGAATCGGGGCCTTCCTGATCCCACCCAAGAGCTATTTTTGCAGAGTGAGCCCTGATGTGTGGAGAATGGAGAAAATGGAATACGTCTGTCCTTGGAAAGTAAAACTTCTAATCCAGTGAGTTTGTCTGCAACATTAACATAAAGCCCTTTATTGTATATTTTCTAGAAACTTCCCTTTTGGGCAACATGGTAAAAGTGAAAGGAACCTGGGATTTAGAGTCCAGAGAGCTCTGGGTGGCTTGCCCCATAGGTACGCCCCTAAACATCCCTTTTGTTCATCTCTACAACAGATACAGTAATCCCCATGCCAGGGGCGGTGGTGGTGCAGATAAATGGGAGGCACACACAAAAGCACAGGGTGCCTGTGAACACAGTTCCTGTCCTCCAAGTCTCACAACAAAGGTTTGCGGCGGAAAGTCTTACTCCCGTCACCGATGAGGAAACTGGCCCCCGGGCTACGACAGCTCTCCACTCCAACATATACGGTAGTCTGACCTAAGGACCATGGGAGGGATCTGAGCTAGGCGCCTCCAGAATGCAGAGGTGACAAAGGTCATCTTGAGCTGGGATGATGAGACACTTTCCCAGAGAAGTCAACCTGCAACTGTTGAAGCAAGGGGTGACTTTGATGGGGCGTGAAGAGAGGAGGGCTCTGGGGAAGAACATGTGGGCTAAGCAAAGGCTCAGGGAGAAGGCCCCAAAGGGAACGGGAGACTCTGAGAATGTGGGAACGTGGGGTCTATGGCAAAGGCCATAGGGTCCTATAAGACCTGGAAGCTGGATTCAAGTGGTCCAGGGGAGGTGGAGATGGTGGAGAAGGAGGGAGAGGACGGGTGGGTATGTGGGGAGAACAGAGAGACACTTTACTTGGAAATAAGGAGCTTGGAGGCCTCTAGTCATCTTTTGTCTAACTAAGAACTGAAAGTCGGAGGGGCGGCCAGAAGAATCGTCTGGAGACTCTCTAAAATCCCAGTGCCCAGGCTACGCTCTGGACCAGTTAACTCCAAGTCCTCAGGGAGGGGGCCCAGGCACTGTTCTGTATTTGTCAGAGGTCCCCAGGTGATTCCAAAGAACAGCCAAAGCTGAGAAGCACCACACCAGGCCTTTGGTCCAGGGCCAGGAAGCCACGCTGAGGTCATCTGGACCCCACCTTGTTTAGGTACTTTCAGCCATTCCCAGCGACATTCAAATGGGTCCCTTCCCACTGCTCATGTCCTGGAGCCTGCAGCTCAGCCTGCACATGCTCCTTCACTTCCTGACCTTGGCCTGAACCAGGACTTTGTCGGGTATCTGGGCAGTGGTTTGAGGATATGATTCCAACTGTCTCCTTCGCCCTGTACCGAGTCTCGATGGTTTGGTGGCCCTGCCCCAAGGTGACCCACTTGACAGGGGCTGGAGACAGGTGAGCTCTTGGGGCCTCCCCACTCCCAGCTCACCTCCAGCATGACTAAGGTCCTTCTGTGGCCAGCCCCTCGCTTGAGTGGCCCAGGGACATGGGGATTGGAATGGGGGTGCTTCTTCCTATGGCCCATGGAGAAAGAAAGAAATGGTATTTACTTAGCACTTGCTCTGTGCCCACATTGCACCACGGGCATTATCTGCACTCCAGTTAATTGATCCTTCCCTTATGAAGCAGGTGTTTGGAATCATCCTTTTCTACCCTTGGAAAACACAAGGGCTCAGGGAAGTAAACTGACTTAGCCTAAGGTTTCACAAATGGGAAATGTTAGAGTTGGATCTCACCCTCAGATCTGCTGACTCTAGAGTCTGAGCTTTAACGCTTAGCATTTCTGTTTCCCACCTGTGAAGTGGGGATAACAGCATTTCCTCCTTCATAGGGTGATTGTAAGCATTTGAGAAGTAGCACGTGAACCTATATAAAGCCGCAAATAGGGTGTTCAGAACTCAGCTGATGCTTAATAAATATGGCCCCGATTCACCTTTTAAAAAAGAACTTCAGGGGCACAGGGGTGCCTCAGTTGGTTAAGCGTCTGACTTTTAATCTCAGCTCAGATCTTGATCTCAGGGTCACGAGTTCAAGCCCTGCATGGGGCCCCACACTAGGCATGGAGCATACTTAAAAAAAAAAAAAAAGGAATATAAGCTAATGTGTAGGTGTTTTGAAAAGATCACAGAGCCAAATTTAAAGAAAAAAGTGGGTCGAAACCAGAGTATTCTTCACCTCCCCCTCCCCGTTTCCACTTTGATTCCTTATTCCCCATGCTCCCCAAAAGACGAATGAGCTTGTTACCAGTACTAACTGGCTCTTGTTCTGGCCCCCAGTCCACAGGAAGATGTCCAGGGTCAGCTAGACTTCGGGTCCTCAGGATGAAGGCTTCAGACCCACGGCAGGGCTGCATCCCCTGCGGATGCGGGGGTCCACCAGGGCTGACATCCCCTCGGTAGTGGAAAGAACACCCGTGAGGCCCTGGACATCCAGACACTGCCCAGCTGCAGTCACAGAGGTGCTGCTTTCGGTGTTTATCATTTTGTCTGTCCATGTCTTCTTCCTACTGTAAGCCAGTCTCCCACCAGTGGGACACCTGAGAGCCCACAATGAGAAAATGTGTTACAAATGTTCCCAGACCTTGGACAGAGCCTGGCTCAGAGTAGGCACCCAATAAATATTTGTCGAAAGAACATACATGTGAAAACTTATTCTAAGTCTCCAAATTTCCACAGTGAGTGCCTGTAAGTTTTTCAGTCATTACTCGCATGGGTGACAATGGGAGCTGCTCAGAGCATGAAGTTTCCATGGACCTGAGACCAAAGAAGACCTGTCTCTTCCCCCAAAGGCTGGGGGAGATCAGGTCAGGACTCCAGGGAAGAAAGTCTGACCTGGGCACACAGGTTGGTGCTGGGGCAGAGGGGGAGGGGAGTGAGGGTAAAGCCAGGGAACAGAGGACAGGGACCCAAAAGAAGGTCTTGCTCATACATGTGCTGTTACCCCACCTGAGCTGGCTGCAACTATGGAGCTTTCCAGAACAGACTGCATGGGACCCCTGCAGTTAGATACCCAGAGGCAACACCCACAGTTAGACGGGCCATGGTGAAGTCTTTGAACAAGAGACTTCTCTTGGACCAACACTTAAGAGTGCAGAACAAGTTGAGAGTCTCAGAATCCTTCTCTACCTTCTCCCACATTGGCCCTTCCTTTTGACCCTTCTGGAACGGCAATATTTCATTTTTTCTAAGAAAAACCATCAGCCCAAGACAGGAAACAGAATAGACAGGCCACCTTCCCAATTCTACCTAAATTTTCTACCTAAATTACCAAGACAAATATTTCAGGAAACTGTACTTGGCTGGAATGGTCGGGTAATTCATTTTATTTACCATCTAAATGCACTTGAGAGCTGAGATAGATTCATTCAAGTTGCTGCTTCTTAGTCGGATGCAATTCACAGCAGAAATTGCTGCCATCCGAAGCTTCCATAACTTCCAAAGGGTAATGGATTTTTTTCAGCCCATCTTTCTTCCCTGCTCATATTTGCTTGAAGATTCCAAATGGATTCTATTTACTGTAATTACTGTTCTAACTGCAGCTCACTTGCAATGCATCAGGTTAATGTTAACAAGATACCCAGCTGATGCTGGTAATGTGTATTCATTGTTCAAACTCTTTACCCACCCCCTTTGGTGTTGTCTCAATTCTATTTTCTGAACCCAAAGGGGAAGGAGCAAAGCCAAGTAACACGGATGGTTTTTTTGTCTGTCTCATTCTTCTCTAATGCCATGGGCTTTTTTCTCAATGGATATTCATTGTTTTTGGGTTTCCCTACCCATATATTTACATGGCATTATTACAAAGGTTGTGTTTTGTTTAAAAACTGATTTACGTGCTTACCTTCTCAAATTTTTTCACATTATTAGTGTCATTAAATTTCATATTCATATCTGATTATTAATGATAAGAATAACATCCACAAACGTTCTGACAATTTTTAAGACACAGTTCTCCTATGTGTTTTTATAATAAGAGAAATTCATGGCCCAGTGTATCAAGAGTCTTTATCTCTCAATTACTGGGTAGTTTCAGTTTACTAATTTGTGTCTATGGGGAAAAGCACACACTTCAGAGCAGAAGACTAAGGCTTCAAATTCCAGCTTCATCACTTCTGCTACAAAAGCTTAGGTGAGCCAAATGTTCTGATTTTCAATTGCTTCATCTACTAAAGGAGAAAACTAATAGGAAATTAATCACATGTTGTTGGGAAGTTCCCTGCCCACAGGAGGCGCTGAAATAATATGTTATTATGATGTTCTATCAATAATTCCAATTACACACCCAGATCTTAGGACCCTAGCACACACAAGTATGAATGTACTTGAGAGTGGTCAATTTATGACATTCAGAATGGCCTTACTGAGCTGCAAGGATCTCAGAAATGAAACCCTTACTATTCAAACTACAGTTAAAACAAACAAACAGCGATATGGGGCACCTGGGTGGTTCAGTTGGTTAAGCATTTGACTCGATTTTGGCTCCGATCTGATCCCAGTGTCATGAATCTGAGCCCTGAGTTGGGCTCCGCACGCAGCAAGGAGCCTGCTCAAGATTCTCTCCCTCCCTTTCCCTCTGATCATCCCCCTACTTGTGTGCGCTATCTAAATAAATAAATAAAATCTTTTTTTTTAAGATTTATTTATTTGACAGACAGAGATTACAAGTAGGCAAGAGAGGCAGGCAGGGAGAGAGAGGAGGAAGCAGGCTCTCCGCGGAGCAGAGAGCCTGATTTGAGGCTCGATCCCAGGACCCTGGGATCATGACCTGAGCCGAAAGCAGAGGCTTTAACCCACTGAGCCACCCAGGTGTCCCAATAAATAAAATCTTAAAGGAAAAAAAAAAAACCCAGCAGTATCCGCATCATGGCAGAACTTCTTAAAATGCAGATTCTCAGGGCACCTGGGTGGCTCAGTAGGTTAAGCGTCTGCCTTCGGCTCAGGTCAGGATCCTGGGATTGAGCTGTGGGGCTCCCTGCTCAGTGGGAAGCCTGCTTCTCCCTCCCCCTGCTCTTGCTCTCTGTCTCTCTTTCTTACTCTTTTTCTCTCACTCTCTCCCTCTCCAATAAATAAATGAATAAAATCTTTTAAAAAACAGACTCTCAGATCCTTTTCCAACAGGGGGGAAAATGTCTAATTATAACTCCATGGGGTTGACAGAAAAAGAGATTGTCCCTCCAAAATGTCCTGTCCACCTAGCTTCAGTTTGAAGGATATAATGGAGGTGAAGAGGACACATTCCCAAATGAAACCCCTCTGTCCACTCTAGCTTATTCCATTATGCGACTTTGTAATCCTCCACAGAATGCTTTAACCCTCTCTCTCCCTAATAGTGATGATCGTTAGGCATGAGGAAAATGAGCACCAGCTGATTCAAGTCTGAGGCATACTGCTTTGATAGGTCAGGCAGTTGCCCTCCAAGTCTGGGTAATCCCTACTTCTTCCCTCTAGCTTACCTCTTCTGTCAAATGAGGATGACCATAACTATCTCGAGGGGCTGTCCAAGCGCTCGGGATGACGATCAGCACGCGGTAGGCACTCAGTGACAGCTGCAGCAGCAGCAACCTTAGTAACAGTAACGGCACGCCCATTTGCGTGTGTGCGTGCGTGCGTGCATGTGTGGGTGTGTGGAGTGGGAGGTAAGGGCTGGAGCCGCTGCTGCCCTTATTACCTCCTCTGTAAAAGGAGCTACAACGTCCCTATTCCCAAAACCAAATTCTTAGTCACCTCCTGTCATTAGGGGGAGGCAAAGGAGAACTGGTATTGGAATTTTTAAAAATCACCTTCTCTTCCTGTCTCTTGGTAACTTTCTTGGGAAAACCACTTAACTGCGGACAGTATCACTTTCCTCATCTATAAAATGGACATAATACCATTTCCCCTGACTGCCATAGGGATGAGGTTGAGGAGCTCATAAAATAAAGCATCTGAAAGTGATTTGCAACCATATAACCATGCAATGCCAACTGAACAAATGTGAAAGAGCCCTGTGATCCCTGCTTCCTCCTGGGCCCCGAGCCCTGATCTCATGATTGTTCTCATCTGTTCTCTCTCATTCTTCTTACTAGCCCTTTCCCACCAAGCCACCAGCCTTTGCAGAGGCCTCCGCCTCCACACAGGCCCTCTGAAAGCCCCATCCTGGCTTTTAGTCTCTCCCGCCTCAGACCAATTTGCTCATCACTTGGGATGGCTCTTTCTTAGAAACTGTCCTTTCTTCTCCAAAGTCAAAGGTGGCATTAGCAAGGGATGGGGGACGCTTTAACCTCCATACACCTCCATTAGTCTCTGCCCAGCCTGCCCTCCATAAATAGGCTATCCAAGTAAAAAGTGTGCCTGCAATGCACGTGAACCTTCCAGGCTGGTCCTCGAGCCCTCTGGCTTCATCCCCCAGTCCATCACAATGGTGCCTCTCCACTGGTCCGACTGAGAGACGTTACTGCCACCTGAACCAAACTCTCATGACTTCCCATCCATTTCCTGAACAACCACTGAAGAAGCACTTAGTATGTCTATATCTGAGGACGAGGAGGTAACACTGACACAATAAACTCAAGGATAATGCAAGGGACCAACTTGACCTACTAGAGAACCAGAGCTCTTGTCTTGACTGAAGAGGCGTACAGGGATGGGAGCTGGTCTCCATGCCTCCCCCAAGGAGGACCTCACTGTCATGGCACTTGTTACACTGTTTTCAGGTGGGTCCTGCAGAAAGCCACACTTTCCAGACATCTGTGTGACCTTTGGCAAGTTTCTTCTCTGCTCCTGGGGCCCTATGCTTCTCTCAACCTCTATTTCCTTGGCCATAAAAAAAGAAGCTTATCTCCAGGTTGGTGTGAAGCCGAAATGAGGTTAAACTCTGTGAAACACAGCTAGAAGAATGTGGCATATATGAGATGTTTAATTATTGCTATTCCCTGGACTTCCCCTGACCAGGTCTCAAGGGGCCCCTATCTTCCCAGGGTCCCTGGACAAAACCATTTTTTGAACTTGTATTTTTCCAAGATTTTATTATTTATTTCTTTTAAACAGACAGAGCATGTGCATGCATGAGTGGGAGGGGAGGGGAAGAGAGGGAGAAGGAGAGAATCTCAATCAGACTGTCCTGAGCACAGGGCTCCATCTCAGGACCCTGACATCATGACCTGCACCAAAACCAGGAGCTGACGCCTAACTGACTGAACCACCAGGTGCCCCCTCCCATTTTTTGAACTTTTTTTTTTTTAAGGATTTTATTTATTTATTTGACAGAGACAGAGGGATCACAAGTAGGCAGAGAAGCAGGCAGAGAGAGAGGAGGAAGCAGGCTCCCTGCTGAGCAGAGAGCCCAATGTGGGGCTCGATCCCAGGACCCTGAGATCATGACCTGAGCCAAAGGCAGAGGCTTTAACCCACTGAGCCACCCAGGTGCCCCATTTTTTGAACTTTTTGTACCCAACTGTAGTCATCAATCTTGAACAGAGTCATTCACTTGTATAAGAAAGATATATTGACTATCTCTCCTATTTGTAGAAGGTTCCATGCTAAGGACATAGAGGTAGACCATGGTAATGGTCTCCAATCTCAGGGAGGACGCTAGACCCTACCAGCAAGCATTGTCTCTCCAGGAACACATTGAACTCAGCACAATCTCCTTCACTGGCATCTGATACCAAAGCACAAGGATCATGCAAGATGCCTTAGAGCCAGAAGGAGGGGTCTGCTAACGACAGCAGTTGGAATCTGGTTCCATCACTTGCCAGCTCCATGACTGCTCTGGACTTAGTGTTTGTGTGCCCCCCTCCCCCACCAAAATTCCTATGTTAAAGGCCTAACACCTGACGTGAGGGTATTTGGAGATGAGGGCTCTGGGAGGTAACTGGAGTTAGATTAAGCTATGAAGTGGGACCTGAACATCAGGATTAAAGGTCTCCTAAAAAGAGGAGGAGAGAGAGATGTCTCTCTTCATCTGCCAGCACAGAAAAAAATGGCATGTGAGGACACAGCAAGAAGGTGGCCATGTGCAAGCCAGGAACAGAATCCTCATGAGAAACTGAAGCGGCCAGCACCTTGATTTTTGGACTTCCCAGCTTCCAGAACGATGAGAAATAAATTTCTGCTGTTTAAGCCACCATATGGCATCTTATGTACAGATAATACATAAGCCCAAGCTGACTAATACAGGAACCTTAATTACTTATCTCCATATGCCTCAGTTTTCTTACCTGGAGAGGGGGGCTAATTGCAACCCTATCTCACATTGTGCAAGTGAGGATTAGATTAAATAATATAAAATGCTTAAAACAGGGGCTTGCTGAATAAAGAGCAGTGATTATCCTCAATATGTTCAATTAAGAATGCAAATCATAGGAGGATAGAGCTGGAAGGGATCTTGTCAGCCCCCTCGCTGAATGGAGGAAATGAAGCTCTGAGGGGAATGGTCTGCCCAGGCTCTCAGTGAGGGAGAAATCTCCTCTGGGGGCTCTCACTGCCGCTCCAGGTCTATCCCGCTCTAGGGCCCAGGAAAGTCTCCCTGTCCCTTCTGTCACACACCTCAGCACTGTGCTCATCCCTGACACTTAGCACACCCACTTGAAATTGTCACCTCTCTCACGTGGTGAGTGGCTCCTGTGTGAGGTTGCTAGGAGATGAGGATCCATCACTGAATTCTGCACCTGGAAATTCTCTTAAATTAGGTTGTCAGAATTCTTTGAAGAAAACCCAAATAGAAAAAAAAAATTCTCACTCATGTTTGCCTTGAAAAATGCAGTGGGAAGAGTCAGAGCTGGGCTAGCAAGCACCCTATTCTGATTTGCACATTTATAATAATAGCCAAACCCCTTCCACTGGTTTTACCCTGTATGGTTTGCGAACTGCATCTCCACAGACTGTTAACCTGAGACCCCTCGTTTATTCATTCGTTCGGTCATTCATTCATTCATTCATTCATAAATACAAGTTTAGCCCCTTCCATGCACTAGGCACTATTACATGTGCAAGGGTTTAGCAGCGAATAAGACAGAAACCTGTGACTTCATGGGGTTTGCACTCTATCAGGGGAGACAGATAATACATAAGTAAATTAATAAATAACATGTTTTCAGATACTGGCAAGTATTACGAATTTAAAAATAAAGCTTGAGGGTCGCCTGGTTGGCTCAGTCAGTTTAAACACCGACTCTTGATTTCTGCTCAAGCCATGATCTCAGAGTCCTGAGACTGAGCCCCCAGCAGGCTCCCCACTCAGCAGGAAGTCTGCATGAGATTCTCTCTCTCCATTGCCTCTGACCCCCAAACCCCAACTCATGAGCATGTGCAGGCTTGTTCTTGCTCTCTTGCTCAAAAAAAAAAATTAAAAAATAATAATAAAATTGGAGAAGAGGAGAGAGTTGGGGAAGCTGTTTTGAGTGCCCAGGAAAGCCTTCTCTGAGATGCATTCTGGATTGTTAATATTACTGAATGAATGAGTGGACCCTCGTTTTATAGAAATGGAAACATGGTCCAGACCCATAGCAGTAATGCAATAGAGCAGGAAAGAACACATTTTCTGTCCACCCTCACCTGTGACAATGCCAAGGCTCATGTCTGGATCCATGAAGACGGACCCACCGATGAAGGAAACTCAAACTGCATGGAGATCAAGATCCATGTCCTTTCCAATCACACCGCCAGTATCACTGAGAGCCCAGCTCTGGCCTGGGCACTAGGACTAAAGAGATGAGCAGATGTGGTCCCTGCCCTCAGGAAGCTTCCAGGCTAGTGAGGAATGTAAAACAAGTTCACAGATAACCCCGAGTCTCGTTAGAAAGCATGTATCTGTCTGCACAGGTCCTTCAGAATGGGGCTGCTCTCCAGCGCACACTAAGCAAAAGCACTCTGATCTCCTGGATTTTCTCTTCTCTTCAATCAACTAACATGAATGAAGTGCTAACTCCAGGTTGACCACTGATAGGGATCACCTGGGCACTGGGCGTGTCTTTGTCACCCAGCACGTCTACTCCAGGGGAGCGCCTGTGGGCTGGAATGCTAGAATGCCTGTTGCTGGTCCATGACCATCATCGCCTTCCAGCACGTTTTCAACAGAGCACCCAGAATGATCCTGTTCAAACTTACATCAATCATGGCATTCCTCTGCTTAGACCCTCCACTGGTCCCCAACCCATTCAAGGTAAAATTAGATCCTTACGTTGGCCTACAAGACTCTACATGGTCTGCCCCTACCTTACCTCATTTCCTTCTTCCTACTCTCCTTGCTTCCTTCCTTCTGCCACACCACCTTCTTGCTCTCTTCCCATGTACCAGGCACAGGCCCATCTGCCTGGAACATTCTTCCTACAGGTATTCACAAGACTTGGTCCCTTACCCCCTTCTGGTCTTTGTTCAAGTTGCACCCTATTCTGATTTGCAGCTTCTACCCCATGCCATCCCCACATTCCTCAGTCCTTGCTTTCCTGTCATTTATCACCCCGTCTATATGGAATTATTTCCTCACCCATGCTGCCTGTTGTCTGTCTTCCCTTACTAGAATGCAGTCTCCAGAAGGACAGAGATTTTTGTCTGATTTGTCTCATCTTTATCCCAGTGGCCAGAGACTCACAGGCATACAGAATCACAGACCACTTTCCCTACCACCGAGCCTGGTTCTCCTCGGATATCCCTTCCTTCTATTAATGGCATGGTCATCTCCGCCATCACCCCCTGGCTCGGGGCAATAGTTCAATGAGCCTGGACTGGAGCTGAGGAGAGGACAACCCTATGCTACAAGCATGGGAACAAACAAGAACCTGGAAGTCACTCCTCAAATCCAAACTGAACTTGAGCCTTCTAATCTGTAAAATCAAGATAATAGTCCCTGTTTCATAAAATGAGATCACAAGCATACAGGTCCCAGGAAAAATCCATGCCACATAACAGATGCCTAATACAACATAATTTAACTGGCACTCAATTCTGGGTAGTCTGGCTCCTGAATATCTCCCACATACATCAACCTCTCACCCTCATTCCCAGCCCTGCTGCCACCAGGGTCAGTCAGGAGGCTGGAGGGAGCAGTGCTGGGAGGCGAAGGGGGCACCCAGGGTAGGAGAGGCTTATGGCAAGGGGTGGCCTGGACTGCCAGCAGCTGTTTGGTTTTAGCCCAATGCCCAACCCAAACACAATCAGAAGTTGTGGGCACAAGGAGCCAGACCACAACTTTCTAGGGCACAGAGCCCCGGGCTCCCATGGAACCATGGGTGCCCTCCTCCCTTGGGTCTCCCCTGCCCCACTCAAGCCCAGTCCCCCATTAAATAATCCCCTCTCTCCAAATGGCCTCCTCACACTGCTGCCCGGTGACATCTGTGGGAAGAGAGACCACACAGCATGACTGTCTGCAGCTAATTGATTGGTGCAAGTGGATGACTGCAGGACATGCAGTCCCCATGGAAGATTAGGGGCAGATGATTCCAGGCAGACAGGGAGAGTGAGGCCAGGGTGGACACCTGCCTCTTGCCCTCTCTAACAGCTGCTGGTTAGTCCCACCACAGCCTCCATGCTGGCCTCTGAGAGCTCTTTCCACGGGGACAGAAAGGAGAGAGAGAAGGAAGGGATGGAAGAGTGAAGGGAGGGAAGGAGCAAGAGGGAGTTGAGTGGACAGCAGAGACAGAGGAAAGAACAGACCTATAACAGATTTACCACCATGCACCAAACCCAAGTGCCCGGTGAAGTTGTAGGAAGGAAAAAGACAATGCAAGGGAAAGAGATGATGGGAGCCCCCCCATGGATGGGCACCCCCTCTGGCCAGGCAGCATGAACAAGAACAGTCCTACATATTGGGATAAACCCACCTCTGAGTTAGGGGGTTGGTGAAGGGGAAGGGACGTGGAGCTCTGTGGGCCCTAAATACTTTTACTTGACTGGGGAGACAGGCAAGCAGTAGGCATCATGAAGGCACAGAGGAGCAATGGCCGCCATGCCATAAGTAAGAGAGCCACACATCTCCCTCCCTGGGCCAGATCATCTCTGACATTCCATGACCTTATTATCCAGTTTAATTTAGTTTACATTTGTTTTCTTTGGCAGTTTTCCTTCCCTTCAAATCTATCTGCTAAAACAGATTTTACAGGGAAGGCTTCTGATTGATGATTTGGAGAGAGAGTCTTCATTGTGACGGTCAAGCCTGGGACAGTGTTCTGACCCAAGCAATCTCACTCTGGACAGACTTATAATGTGGTTTCTGGGAGCGGGGGTTGGGGTGGGGGTGGGGGTGGGAAATAGCCTTCGCCTTGAACCTGACACACCAGACTCGGTGAATTGCCTGACTTCCTAAGTCTCATCTGTCACTCCACAAACATGCCTCCTGGAGTAGTGACGACCTCTAATGCATCACAGTTTATAAATGAGTCTGACGTGCCTCCTGGTACATGAGAAACACTTATAATAAATCAGGCAAATCAGAAATGCTGTAAAAATGGCTTATAGCTTATGGACCTACTGCCAAGAAACGCTACAAAGGAAATACTCATGATCAACTGCCCAGAGATATGCAATTAAAGTAAAAGAACAAGAAAAAATAAAGGGGCAGGGACTAGACAGTGCACTACAATGGTAGGCAGCAGGGGCTAGCAAACTCTGGCCTGGGGGCCACACCGAGCTAGCTGGGGTTTATGAATAAAGTTTTATCGGCACAGGGCCACGGACATTTGTTTACACATCATCTCTGGCTGCTTTCCTCTATAACACAAAGTTGAACAGTTATGACTGTGCAACCTTCAAAACCTTAAATATTTATCATCTTGGGCCTTTACAGAAGAAGTTAGCTCCAGGATACAACACAGATCTCCCACTTTTTGTTCATAGAGGCTAAATCCAGGGCCTGCTGTTTGTTTTCAGTGTGATTCTTGTTTTTCCATGTACATAATGGATTTATACTGTACATTTGCATTTGAGAATTAAGTTTAAAAAAAGTGACATAAAAGCACTTTACACTCTGCTTGGCACATCAGAATGTCTCATCAAATGGCATCCCTGTATTATCAACATTATGTTGCATTAGTAGCACAGCATAATCTTGTGCTATTTCTGAGAAACAGGTAAGTTCAGTGAAGGCGAGGCTGGTTGACAAACTGTACCCAGGGTCCTGATAAATAAATCCCAGAGAATCTCGAAGGAAACTAAGGGAAATGGACACTTAGTGAATGGTACTCTCTGCCAAGTTTCTATTATTTCAGCTCAGATTCTCATAAGAACTTGGTGTCATCTCACCGGGGAGGATGATGAGGCTGAATGAGGCCACATGAAGTTATAAAAAGCCAAGGAACGCATCAGCTCTGCCTGCTTCAAAGCTTAAGTCTCCATTGTTTTGTGTTGTTCAAGGAGCTAGTGGCATTTTACTTAGAAAATGGTGACACAGTAGCCTGCCTCCAAATCCTTCGGTGTTTCCATGTATAAAAGGACCTTAATTTACAGAAGATTCAGAAGACAAAACCAGGACTATTTCTGATTGCTACTGAAAAATTAAAATTTCAAGGATACATGATAATTCTCAATGTGAGATGTACAAAAAACCAACAACACAATAGAAAACAAAAAGAATCTTTAGTCCAAAGGGTATAATTCTGTCCAAAAGATAAGATGGTATGAAGAAAATAATAGTCTGTGTATGCAGAATATTGGTGAATTACCAAGAATTTCTATATATATTATTTTATTTGATCTTGACAAAAATCACAAGGTGATGACAGTTATCAATACTGTACTGTATGCTTGTAATTTACTAAGAGGACAGATCTTAAAAGAAATCTTTTCATGCTCCCTTATACACACACACACATGGTGACTATAGAGGTGACAAATGTGCTAATTACCTTAATTGTGCTCATTTTGCAAAGCATATGTATATCAAAGGTATATCAATAAAGCTGTTAGAAACAATTCATGATGCAAATGTACAATATAAATATTTAGAATTTTTTAAAAGGCCCACAGAAGATTCATTTAAAATTTCATAAAAGTATAAAAAAAATTAACATGGGGAAGGTAAGTCACATGCCCTATCCTCCCATTTTACAGAGAAGGAGAACAGAGACCTAACAAAGGTACTTAGCCAAAGTCACACAGCTAGCAGGCTATAATCAGAGCTTCGGCTCAAAGCTGAATTATCTGAGACAGGAGTGATGAATCATGGGGCCTCAGCAGAACAAATTTACACAATTGAGTGTTTGTCAAGATGAGAAATGAAAATTACTCTGATCCTTTTAGCAGCCAGAGTCAAAAACTTGCAGGGAAAAATAAAAAAGCATTTTCTATCTCAAGGACCCAGGTCT
The DNA here is from genome assembly GCA_004024625.1 of Mellivora capensis. Taxonomy (NCBI): domain Eukaryota; kingdom Metazoa; phylum Chordata; class Mammalia; order Carnivora; family Mustelidae; genus Mellivora; species Mellivora capensis. Next base: position 82,278 of record PISX010006407.1, read on the forward strand.
GGCAGAACCTCTTTCATATTGCTGAGATCTACAACTCTGGAAGCCTTTGGAGTGTAGCCAGCCGGGGGGAGGGAGGGTGGTCTGTGAACCACCTGACCACCCTTTTCAGTGGTCAGGGGCATCTGGGCAGAGCAAGTGCAAGGTGTGGGTACCAGCCAGCGTGTTGGGTCCCCATCCCTGCATCTAGACTTGGACCCAAGGAGAGGCGAGAGAACTTTCCTTTCTCCACCCTCAAGCTCTTCATCTACTTAAGAGGGATAATAATTGTTCCTATCTCTTGGGTTGCTGTAGAGACCAAACAAGTGAATGCATGTGAAATATTGTCCAAGCTCCTGGTGCAGAGTCAAGAGTAACACAAGGTAGTTACCGCCACCAGCAGCACACTGTCTATCTACAAGACAGCACAACAAAAGAACAAGACTACTTCTGGGGCTGCTCAGACTCCCCGTCTGACTCTACTCACGACTTGACCCCAGTTAAGCCATATAAGCCCCTTGTGCGTCAGGTTTCTCCCTTGTCAAATGGAAATAATAAGCCCTGTAATATTTGTCTAGTTGGGTCATGAGGAAGACCAAGCAAGATAATAGATATAAAAGGGCTTTGTAAACAGTAAAGTGGTATTCACAAATAAATCAAGGTCATTACCATCATCACTATTGTTAGCTCTGAATGATGGAAGTGTTCTTGTATTGGATAAGGCAATAATCTGCAGAACCTTTTCTATTCATGTTTAGATCTAATAGAAAAAATGTTTTTGGTGGTTTTTGGGGGTTTTTTTGGTTCTTTGTTTCACGATCTGGTACTTGCTCTCAGAAACCATTTCCACTCTATATCCATATATATCCATTTCCATTATATATGCACAACAGATATTATAACATAATGAGAGCTATTTTTTTTGATGCCTACTTATCTTAAAAGATTCTTCTTCTGTAACATCAGAATGCTGCTAGCGAGTGGGTGTTAGCCTTATTTTACAGACAAGAAAAAGCTGCCCCAGGACCCAGGCAGAGACCCTCTTCTCCTCCTTCTCCTTGCCCCACCCCAACAAGCCAGAAGACAGAGTGGATGAAATGCTGCCTCTGCCATGGTGGGAGACAGTTCAGCAAGTGAAAGGGCAGCCCCCTTGAACCGTTCCACTGCACAATACAGTAACACGCCTTGGCTGAGGACCATAACCTCCCATTTAGAAGTTTCTCAACCAATGGCATGCTCTCAAATGCAACACGTTCTTTTAAGTGTCCCCAGAGATGCACATGCTGCAGATTTGGTTCGAGATATTTCTCCCTCTGTTCTCTGGGGCCACTTACATCACAGGCTCCGACATCAGCCTGACTTCAGGACAGCTCTTTGGAGAAAGATATACAGAAAAGGCACACAGCCTGGCTGGAAGTAACAGGGCAATCCCAAGCCAGGTCCCAGGGCATACCAGGAGGCTTCATATCACACGCAAACGTCCTCCACTCCCACGGATCATCCCCGCTCAACTCAACTAGGAGGACCCAAGTTGTATGGACATCTTTATCAAGAGCAGAGTTGATCATCCCTGCTCTTACCTGCCCTGACCATAACCCACTGTCTTGGCAGTTCCCGAAACGTGTAAGGCAGGCATTTTAAACAGCCGAGTGACTACTGAGAGCATAACTGCAAAGTGCCCCTTCTCTGGAGCGCAGCGAGTACTACTAAGTCATTCTAGGAACGACCGCTTGACACCAAGCTCCCCTTCCAAAGGAGGAAAGGGGAGAAGTGTAACCGATAACTTTTGGGGGGATCAAATTTATGCCTTGGGGGGATAACCCCTTAAATTCTCTGCCCCACTCTTCTAGCAACAGCTCCCAGAGTTTCATGTGTCTGCGTGTGGTGTGTGTTTTCGGGTAAATGCGCGCTACAAGACGCACCACAAGAACACTCAGTTCCGGGAACATTAAAATAGCTCCTGTATCACTACGCATTAGGTTAATTGAGAGATGGAAGTAGACTAAATGGAATGGAAATGTTTCCACTTTGAAATGTTAACACAGTAATTACCATGCCCAGAGCCTGATTTACCACGATTTGGGGCTGCCCCCAGAAACATGGCTCCTTCACAGCACTCCCATCCGAAAGGCTTCAGGACACAGCGAAAACCAGGGCTATAATCACAGCAGTTCGCTAGATGAAGAATCTTCCCAAATGCCTTAAAATTATTACCTCTTCATCCACTGCCCCCTCTAACACGGGGCTGACAATTTCAGGAAATTAAATGATAAATATTTTAAAAATGACCTTTAGCACAGTGCCAGCTGTGTAAATGCCAGTTATTACATCGTGTTGCTCAGAGGCCTGGGAAGCCATGATGATGGGGCAGCCTGTGAGGTGAAGGTCTCTCCCCAGGGGGCTCTAGCGGTGATCAGGGCTGGGGACGCTCAGAGGCTCAGGACTGAAAGCAGAGGCAGGGAATCCTGTCATTTACCCGTGGCCCCAGTGAAAACTGTTCATGTCAGCACATGGGGAAAGCAGGATACATAACTGTACATGCGGTATGGTCATGGGAATACCAAATTATGTATTTTTTTTAAAGATTTTATTTATTTATTTATTTATTTATTTATTTGACAGACAGAGATTACAAGCAGGCAAGAGAGGCAGGCAGGGAGAGTGAGGAGAAAGAAGGCTCTCCGCAGAGCAGAGAGCCTGATGTGGGGCTCGATCCCAGGACCCTGGGATCATGACCTGAGCCAAAAGCAGAGGCTTAACCCACTGAGCCACCCAGGCGCCCCAAATTATGTATTTTTTTAAGGTTTTATTTATTTGAGAGACAGAAAGCACAAGCAGGAGGAGGGGCAGAGGGAGAGGGAGAAGCAGATCCCATGTTGAGCAGGGAGCCAGATGTGGGAATCTGATCCATGGACCCTGAGATCATGACCTGAGCTGAAGGCAGACGCTTAACCAACAGAGCCACCCAGGCGCTCCCCAAAATTATGTATTTGTAAAAAGCTGCATTCAAAAACCTGATGTGGGTAGTGAGGCTGGAGGTTCAGTTCTTCCTTCCTTTCCACTTTCTGTTCTAACTTCCTAAGCTTCCTCTCTCCCTGCTCCCCTCCCCTCTTCATTCACTAAACACTAACTGAACCCCCATTATGGGACAGGCACTATGCTGCATACTGATGATAATACAGTAAAAATGAAAAAGAAAAAAAAAACCTTTATTTTTCATTGTACTTTTATGCGTTTTAGCAAGCTGGATTTCTTAAAAAAACAAACAAACAAACAGAAAACAAAAACAGGAAGGTTTTCTTTTTATTGGCAGGAAAAAATAAATGTATTATTAAAAATAACTGGTTGTGGGGCACCTGGGTGGCTTAGTTGATTAGGCCTCCAACTATGGATTACAGCTCAGGTCATGATGCCAGGACTCTGAGATCAACCCTGGCCTCCAACATGGGGCTCTGTGCTCAGTAGGGAGCCTGCCCTAGATTCTCTCGCTCCCTCGCCCCCTCCCCGCTTCTCTAAAACAAATCAATCTTTTTAAAAAAAATTACTGGTTATGAAATTCTGCAAGACAATCAGGCCATTGAGTGAATAACTGATGTCATGAAGGCCTTCTTGACGACTCATGACACCTGATCATAGCTTTGGTTTATTTTCATGGTGAGGAAATCTTAAGTTTTTAGAGATGCGTGCTGAAGTCTTTACAGATAATATTCCCAGTTTAATCCAATGGCCAGATATTGGTAATGGTGGAAGCTGGGTGGTATGCACACAAGGGTGATTATATTAGGCTCTAGTTTTGTATAAGTTTGAAAGTTTTCATAATAAAAGCAAAACAAAATAAAAACTAAAAACGTCATATAAAAATAAACGGGACAAAGTCTGCAGGGAAGTGCTGAGGTCCTGGAGCATGGGGGTGGAGAAAGGAAGGGTAGGCACTGCAGCTAAGACTTAAAAATGGTTAAAAAGATTTTTTTTAACCTCCCTCTGTTTGCTCATTTTGATAAAAATTATCATCATCAAAGTCTCCTCAAATACAAAATAATCCCTCTGCTACTCAAAATCTCCATACAGAACCTCTTGCTCTTGCTCCAAGGGTCCCCACAGTATATACGTTCGAAGATAGTATTTATTTATGTGTCTGACTCTCTGTTAACTCTGGGAGGGCAGAAGTTCTATCTTTCCATTCCCAAGTCCCGCTTCCTCACACTGGGCTGGGCATACAGTGAATGCTTTGTTAAACAGATCTCCAAAACTCCTGGTGCAGCTCGTTTTTAAAATGTCTCCCCTGAAATTTTAATAATTTAGGTGGTAGATCATAAAAAGAGAGTATGTGCATGAAATACAAAAGCCGACTGGCCTTTGTTTCCACTTGGGATCAGCATGTTGATTCCGCCCACACAAAGAACCTCTCCCTTCTCAGCTGAAGTAGGCATGTGTCTGCTGCCAAGTTTGTAGTCAATGGAATTACCAAGGACCATGTAGGGCTGTGTTATACCATCTACCGACCCTCAAAATCGAGAAACTAAAATGAGGATGACAGAGATGAGAAACCACTTCAAGTGCAGAAGCAAATCCCAGTCACAACGGTCAAGTTGAAGGGTCTCTGGGATAGGAGTGGCTAAATCGGCTGTCAGATTTTCAGCCATCTGAAGATCTAATTCTTTTGAGACTTTATTTAAAGGTAACTTTTTACAAACAAGCTAGTAATGAAACCTTCTTATTATCTATAAGGTATCATCAAAGTGAGGAAGAGAATCTCTTAAATTAACCCTCTCATGCCTACTTTGCAATACGTATTCAAGGAATCACACACCCATTATGTCCCCAAATGGACTAAAAATGATCCCCAAGTGATCTCTGCCTCCTGTGGCCTTACCTGGATAGAGTGGCAACTACTCTACCCCTGTTGGGTGGTTGCCCTTGTCAGGCCTGCCCTGCCCAGTACCCCCTAGGCCTTGTGATGTAGCAGATCAAACTACTGTGCATGCCACAGCTTTGGGTCACATTACAGAGCTGCAGGTGACTCTGCGTGAAAAATGCCTAGCAACCATGGTGCAACCTGTAACAGCGTGTCAAGATGGCGCCAGGGGCATCGATCCCAGAACCCAGATGTCAGACCCCGATGACATTTAAGGCGACTTTACGGGACTTTTGGAGTACTGTGGATGGAGATAAAAGGTCTGCGGGATGTAATGTCAGAGCCGGTACTGTGAAGAGCCTGGGAAGCTTGGAGAAGCTAAGCTCAATGACCACCCCAGACTCCTCTAGCATCTTTAGCTGCAAAGAGATCCTTGGTGTTTACTGCAGTAAAATGTAACTTGTTGGAAAGGTATGAGTCGAGAGTGCTCATTTTCACCAAGCTTCAAACCTGGTTCTCTGCTGGGTTCATTCCTTTCTGCATCATAATGTCAGAGTGACAACTCTGAAGTATGAACCAAACTGTGCTTTCATAAGCTTCAAATCCTTCAACACATCCCTATCCAGGAACTGTGTTCTCTGGTGCCAGCACTTGTGTCCTCCCTCACCCCCAGGCTCCCCGCTGTTGCCAGTGGCTGGGATCTTCGCCGCTGCTGATGGGCCCTGTCCTTGCCCACACCTCCATAAGTAGTCCTCTCGTGACACTCTCTTGGGTCACCTGGTTTGAATATGCCATCTATATGCTGCAGAGACCCCAACTGGCAAAAAATAGTTTACTTTGAAAAAGAAGAACAACAAAGGGTCAGTGGCTCTTTCAGAGAGCAAAACGTATTACTTACTCTGTTCAAGATGGGGGTGGGGTGGGTAGATGAATATATCAACAGAAGTGAGGCCCTCACATGTTGGATTTGATACAGGCTGGAAGCAGCCATTCAAATCAATGCAAGGAAAGAAGAGATCACTCAAAAAATGAGGTCAAGACAAATAGCTTGCCATGCAGAAAAATAAAATCTGTACCATACCCACCAGACATATGCTTAATTGCCAGTTACATCTAAACACTAGGTCCTGAATTCCTCAACACTTCTCACATATTCAGAGACTCAAAGAAGCACAGACATGGGAGCAAAACCAGATGGATCTCAGAAGATCTTCTGGACCCAATCCCTGCATTTGGTTAGGGGAAAAAGATCATTCCCATTTGACAGATGAAGAAATTAGGCCTAGACCAATTAAATGGCTTGTGTAGACTCACCTGAGAAGTAGCAAAGTGGGCAATATCACTAGGGCCTGGCCTCACACATCTTTGAACTCGAGGGCTAGACATGTCACTGGGAGCTCTGTACCATTTCCCCTGGCATCCCAGTTCCAGGTGCAGAGGCTGGAGCACAAGGAGTGCAGATAGCTGCTGCATTTCAGCACAGGGGGAAATACTACCTGTTCATCAGGGAGCTAATTCCACAAAGAGCACCATCTAATTGGCGCCATATACACATAAATAGGATGCTCTAATCAGTGAGAAGACATGAACTGCAATCTATCCCTCACAGACCCAAAATATAATGGAGCAAAATTGAAGGTTTTACAATGCACAAAGCACTTTACTTGGAAGACTGACGCTTTTCCAGGCAAAGCGTTCATTTCCAGAACAAGTTCCCACACTCTCTGACATCCAATCCTGGGGAACAATGGGCACTGAACAAAGAAGGGCCTGGGTCAGCTCTTCAGTAATAATAGAATCCGTGGGAGACAATACAGGACAGAGGTTATGGGTACAGATTTAGAACCCAAGCAGACCTGGGTTCAAGTCCTGCTCTGCTATTTCATAACTCTGTCCCTCTGGGCAAATCTTTTAACCTCCCCGAATCTGTTTTCTCACTCGTAAGAGAAGAATAAGAATATCCCACAGGAGTGCTGGGATAGTAAATAAAGTAATGTAGGTAGTGCCAGCACATACTTAGTAGTCAATGAATGTTAACGGTCACTCTTAGACTGATTTCCTCATGTGGCCCGCTGTTTTGTACCAAACAACAGTCCCAGGAGAAGGCTCTAAAGTGTTAGCACTGGCAGCTGCTGGAATGAGCACAGTGCCCCTCAGAAAGCAGCCCTGACCTGTTTTGCTGGACTCGTATACTTTTTTTTTTCTTCTTTAAGTCACATTAATTGACAAGAAATTAAAATCCTAGTATTTCACATAAAAATCTCGATTTTCAGTTTGTTTCGGAACCTTAGCAGGCATGGTGACAAAACCCCGCATTCCCTTTCAGCCACAGTGAGCTGGAGCTCAACGGCAGCGGCCCCCTCTAGAAGGCCTCCTCAGATTCTCCGCTGCTGCAGTCCCCACCCAGCCCACTTACTCCACCCGCCTGACCTCAACAGGCGTTTGAGCTGGCGACTCATCTTGATGTGAAGCTTTCTTCCCCCAACGTGTATGTAGAAAAATGTGCATTTGAGAAAATGTAACACTTTATCAGAAGACAACTTATGATGTCAGGACTCTACCGATTTGGAATGTGGCCTGAGTTTGGCGTTGGGCTCTGACACATCCCAGCTGTGTGGCCGTGGTAAAAATCTGTCTTTGAAACAGCTGTCCTTGAAGTTCCCATTTGAAAAGGAGGAAAAGCAGGGATCAAACATTCCCCTCCCAGGGTTGGTATAACAAGGAGATGAGACAATGTACAAAGTGTCTGGCACAGAGCAGACTCTCACTCAGGTGTAATTATCATAGAAATTATTTTGGAGAAAAAAAGAAGGTGGCAGGTCCAAGGTTATGAATAAACTTAGGAAATCTCTTCATGTTGTTTCACTGAACTAAACTAGAAATAACAGATGGCACATATAAAAAAGGCCATTTTATCCATCTTATTTTTGTGTAACACACCCTATCCATTTCATTTTCATATTCCAGTCTTTGCTAGCCAGAAACACTTCAGAATCTCCCTCCCACATTGTTTCAGTGAAATGTCTGTGGACTTTGATTAGTTGCAAGCAATACCCAAGTCAGAGGAATTTTTCTGGATCCAATCCTCTTCATAATGAATATAGTGCTTTTACCTGGAAACAACACACTTGCTGGGCACTGGGAATAAAGGAGGGAATAGGACAGACATGGTCCCTGTGCCCACGGGCCACAGGCCCTTGCTGGAGCATGTCAGGACCTTGCCACCCTCCTTAGAGTCAGCACCTTCTATCTACGTCTGGGCCCGCCATGGGGGATTGGGCCTTGGAGGCACAGGGGAGAGCTCCTCTTCCGCTCTCTCTCTCCTCTCCCTCCCTCATCAACCTTAATTTTTCCCTTCAAAAGGCTGAATTTCTCTCTTGTTTTGTTCTACTTAGCTCCATCAAGTGCGGTATCAAGATGCATATCTATCTAACTAAAATCCTCATAGGTATGAAAAAGATATTGTAAAAATACGAAGGAGGCAATTTACTGGTGGGCAATACTTTGCTATATGATAATATTAATCACAGTGACAACAAAAATAATGAGCATTTATCAAACGTCTGTTCCTTGCCAGACACTGCTCTATCTCATTTCATTCAGGAACAGCTCTTCGACGTAAGGTATTAAAATCTCAATTTTACAGATAAGGAAACTGAGGCTCAGGCCACGCCGAGGCTCAAATTCACACTGCTGCAAACGCCAGGCCACTCTGCAACTCTTACCAGTGGCCTCAACTACTACATGAGTTGTCCTGTATTTGCTCTAAAAATCGGTCTCTAACATTTCTCTTTTCTCAAGTAGACTTACTGGGAATACTCAAAATCACTCAGCTAGAGACGTGTGCAGTACAACAGATACGCTGCTTTTCCTTTAAGATGTAGTTGTTTTGAAGAGGAAAACAAAAACCTCTGGGAGCCATGTTTCAAATCTTCCTAATGAGGTATTTAGCTGATAATCCACAATGGCTTTGATTGCAGGATAAATATGGGATTGCCACTCAGACTTTCGGCAAAAATATATGTAATTACAAAGATTTAGCAAAGTATGAGGAACAAATTGTTTTTCAACTCCTCACACTTAGAATTGCAGCATCAAGAGGCTTTGGGCTGGGATGTTAAGCACGGTCTCTGCCCCCCAAACACCCGTTAGATTTTCAGTAAATGCCTCTCTGTTGTGCCAACTTTCTTCCCAAAACTGGGATAAGGGGTTTGTATGGTCTTTGAGGAAGTAAAAGTGCCAGCCCATCGTCCTTTCTCCTTCTTAGGACCATCCCAGCCCCCAATGAGTTAGCCAGCCTCAGAGCTCCTAACAGCGACCAGACTATGAATGATTCCAGCTTCTAATTGGGAGAATTTTGAAATCATGAGATTTTTAAAGCAAATAAGACCCTGGGTGTTTAAATGCTGCCAGATGGAAGGAATCCTGTAGGGGTGGTGGCTAAGTTCATGGTACTGATTGTGTGGATAGTTTCATGGGTCCGTGCTTCCTGCCAAACACAGCAAGTTTGTATGCATGGAACAGCTACAGCTTTTTGTCCGTCAGATCTCAGTAAAGTGGCTTAAAAATGGGATAAATGATTACTCGCTGGATGTAATGGTGTACCAAATGTGGCTGAAGACACGTTCCCCGGACTAAAGAAGATTCTCTTCAGGAGTGACTGAGAATGGTGACTGTCTTGTTTCTTCCCTTTTCCCAGTTGGGAAAACCAACCCGAAGTGGTCCCCTATCAAATATATTCTAAGCAGTTAAAAAAATACTCTTTTTTAAAAAATATTTTATTTATTTATTTGACAGAGACCACAAGTAGGCAGAGTGGCAGGTGGGGCGGCGGAGGGGAACAGGCTCCCTGTTGCTGGGCTCGATCCCAGGACCCTGAGACTATGTCCTGAGCTCAAGGCAGAGGCTTTAACCCACTGAGCCACCCAGGTGCCCCTAAAAAAAGATACTCTTATCTTTTTTTAGAAGTCTGATAACCATAGGAGACTGACCTCCACTATCTTCTAACCAGGCTTCACTCCATTGCATCATCTATTCTAGAAACATTTTTGCCAAGCTGTGTGCCTCGTGCCAAGGACACAGCGATGAACATGACAACCATAGTTACTGCCCTCTGGACCTTATACTCCCAAGGGGAGACAGGTGTTAAAACAGCTGATTACTGGGTGAGGGAATCTGTCATGATAAGGACAGTCCAGAGGGAAGTAGGAGGAATGAGCACAGCATAAGAACAAGGGCAGCTCCACCAGATCTTGGGATGTTTTGAGAAGATCAGGGAAGGAAGTGTCATTGCCAAGGAACACAAGGATGCCCAGGGTGGGGAAGGGGGGCGCGGAGACTGTGGTGGGGATAAGCCTGGTGGGGCAGGAGAGTGCTGGGTCCTACAAGGTTCAAAAATGTGTTAAGGACTTTGAACTCTATTTTGTGATCAGTGAGAAGCCACTGATGGGCCCTGAGCAGGGAAGTCCCCTGGGAAAGGTCACCAAAGCACGGGAGTGGACAGCGAGCTAGAGGCCACGGAGGGCAGCAGTGGGCCCCACACTGGAGAGGCTCATCATGAGCTCAGCTCCTCTTCCCAACTCCACACTCAGCAACATCAGGTCGGCAGCATGAAGTCAAGCATGGCATGAATATCTGCGTGACAGAAATGAGAAACATTTCACGTCATGGCTTCCCTCTGCTTCAGAGAGCTAGCTGCTAAATATTGACCAGAGCATCACCAGCTGGAGAGGACAGGGATTGTAGTGAGAAAACTGGTTAGGAATAGTACTCTAGAGGGTGGCTGGGATGAGGGTGGGAGCAGGGGAGCTGAAGAAAAGGGGGTGAGTGTGTGTTTATCTATCACTGTGTCTGATAAAAGGGAGAGATGGACTTGTGTCACAAATGTTTCCTAAGCCCCTCAAGTCCAGGCTGAGGATACAGAAGGGAGAGAATGTTTTCCATGTCCTCAAAGAGAGCAAAGCCATGTTGCAAGTATTTTGGTTCAAGGTGGGATATGCCAACCTTCAGAACGCAGGAAATTCCACAAGATACATTCAAGCACTAATAGCAACAGTAACTACAATACTTACTGAGTGCTCACTACATGAAAGGCACTACCCATTGCTTAATCCTTATGATTACTCAGTGGAGTGGAGTGGGTCCTATCATTCCAATTTTACAGATGAGAAAATTGAGGCTCACTGAGGTTGAGTAATGTTCCCAAGTCACCTATTGGTATTGAAAGTGCAGAGGAAAAAGATACCCTTTCTCAAGGTTGGTGGCTTTGAGCTCACCCTTGAAGGATAAGGTGAACACAAGAAGACTGCAGGCAGAAAGGATAGAGTGAGCAAAGGTAAGAAGGTGGGGAAACAGGGCTCTGTGGGCACACAGTGCATTCTCTGTCCCTGCTATCTGGGCCACAGCTGCCCGTCCTACCATGGCAGCACTAGCCACAGGTGACATACGAATACACAAGTACGGCCATGCCCCAACAGGACTTTATCTATGGGCGCTAAAGTTGGAATTTCATGTAATTTTCACATGTCACAAATATTCTGCTTTTTTAGTTTTTTTTTTATAACCATTTAAAATATCAAAACTCTCCTTAGCACATGGACTATACAAGACTAGGTGGTGGCCACATCTGGCCCCTGACCTGTCATTTGCAGATGCTGGTCTGTATCTGCACCGTCCAAGAAAAATAAAATGTGAGCTGCATCAGTAATCTAACATTTTCTAGTAGCCACATTTTAAAAAGTAAAAAGAAATGAATGGAATTAATTTTAATAAGAGATTTTATTTGACCTAGTAGAGCTAAAATTTTATTATTTCAATATGTAATCTACATGAAAAATTACTACTGGGAAAGATGGTGTGTTTTTTTTTTAATTGGTACTAAGTCTTTGAAATCTGGTTTCTATTTTATAATTACGGAACACTTCAATTTGGACCAGCCACATTCAAGTGCACAAAAGCCATAGAAAGCAAGTGGATGGCAATTAAGACAGTGCAGGTCTAGACTCTCTAAATGACTAATCTGGTTAATCCTCAAAGCAACAGGCACAATAGGCTATAATGTGCCCATTCCATAGACCATGTATTTTCCACCAGACCTCCCTCATTTGCTTCACCCCCAGCTCTGGCCCTGGCAGGATCTCCACTGATGACTCAGAAAAGCATGTGTGAAGGTATAGAGCTTCCCTGTCATTCTTCAAGACTCTTCTCCGGAGTTGCCCTCTCAAGGTCACCTTCCTGATGAAAGCTAAGGCTGGTCAGGGCTCCTACAACCCCTTTGAGTAACTTCACACTGGTATTCGACACCCTGCTTGGGGGCAAGTACATGGCAGAAGCATGTTTCTTATGCAGCTTCAACTATACTGTCTGCAGGGGCTCGCAGAAACAGACTCAAATACTGGAAGCAACTTGCCAATCCCCCAGAACCACGCACCTGCCCTGGACTGAGCGGGTGATAACGATGGGAAATGGAAATCCACAGTTCCCTAGAACTCCTCATGGTGTAAGCATCTCTCTTATCAAAGTTTTCAAGGTTAATATAACCTACAGTCAATTTTTACCTCTGGCCCTGACATTAGATGTTAATTCCACACCCATTACACTCCCCCCAATATTGTACCTGGCTGTCAACTTCCCTGACTCCCCCACATTCACTGTAAGCTCCCTGAGGACAAGGGATGTGATCTATCCCCCCTGGTATCTCTAGGCCTTCTAAGCCAGCTAGCAACTGAAATATATCTGAACATAGGAGAAATGACATTACGATAAATGGTTGATAGATGAATGAATGATACCAGTTGCTACAGAAAGGCCGCTATCATTCATTCCAGAGAAGTCACAGGGCCATAGATCACTCAACAGCCGGCACCCACTCACAGCTCCCATCTGAGACTCAACAGTATTTTCTTCTTCCTTGGATCAGAAAACAATAATGATAATAAGGTGGGTATCATGTACACAGCTCTGGCAAAGAAAGAAAGAAAGAGGAAGGGAGGAAGAAAGGAAAAAGAAAGTACTACAAGGTAGAAACAACACTTGGAATTCTCAAACCTGCTTTCACACCCTGATCCTAACAAAGGTTGGTTGACTCGCCTAAGATAAGCTTTACCTTGGGCCTTCATTTCTTTATTTGTGAAATGAGGGAATCAGGGTCTAACTTGCCTGGCAAAATTGGGAAGCAAAAATGAACAACTCTATGGGTAAACATCTGCAAAGGAATCCCTGATCAATAAATGTTGTTTTTTCTTTTTTTCCTTCCGACCTTAATATCTGCTTGTCTGCCAGAAGCTCTGACACTCTCATTGGATGATGGTTTGACAAGCAGCCACTTCCTGTGAGTCAGCCAGAAAGAGGACATTTGCACAGTATGGTGTAAGATTATTTTCATTCTCTCTCCCTCCCCGACTCCCTCCCTCTCTCTCTCTCCAGGAGAGTCTAAGCAAATGGTTCCTTTAAACATCTATTCCTCTTGCCAGGAGTTGATACCTATCACACATTCCCCGATGCACATCTGCTATTGATTAGGTACAGTGGAAGAACTGCCATCATTACCTCAATAGCTACTTGTGAAAAAAAAAAAAAAATATATATATATATATATAATATATTTGCTTATAGTTTTCTTGGCTATATGAATTGGGGCTTTGGAAATAACTTATTTATGCTAATCCAATGTGTCAACGGCCTGCTGAAATCATCTGAAATGGAGCAATTTTATCATCATTCTGATCCAAATTATGGGAAGAAAAGGAAAAGGAGACTGAACAAATGTGACATTCAAATGGCCTGCTTTGACCAAAAAACAACCAAAAAAAACCAAACTTCTTTCTTGAAGGCTTCAGAAAGCCACAATTTGGATAGTTATTGATCTCTCCTTTTGGGGGGCTTTTATGTCTTAGGATCAAGAGTTTCAAACCTTCTTTGTGTCAGATTAATAGCAATAATAATAGAGATATTCTCTTGCTGTAACTAGATCTGACTGAAGCAGGTGGAGGCTGGCATTTCTTTAGTCAAAAAGAGCCAGCATGGTGTTAAGAGAGGCAGAGTCCTGTCATTTCTAGCTTGCTGGGTCCTGTGGGAAGAGGGGAGGTGTGCCAAGGCCAGAGCTCTCCCTCCCCCCAAGACTAGGCGCTTCTCCAGGGCGGGAGCTGGGCAGGCCTCATCCCTTGTCCCCCAGCACAGAGCAGCCTGACCCACTGTTTATCGAGCTGATCTAGCCCCCAGGATTGGGTTCATAAATGTAACAAAAGCACCACCAAGTGAAACCATTGCACTTAGAAAGGGGCCCAGAGCCACAATTAGCAGTGTGATCTTGGGCAGATCACTTGACCTTGATGAGCTCTGGTCTCCATCTGCCTCAACCGGAGACAATGAGAAGGAAATACACAGCACCTGTGAGCAACAGGAAGTGTGCTCGCTCTGAGCCAGCACTCAGTAAATGGAGGCCTGTACTGTTACTTGTAACAGTCATGTCCTTATCAAGCAAACGAGTGGTGGGGTATGGTCGCAAAGGCAAGGATTTTTAGAGTATATGTTAGAACTGCTTCCAGGGCCACCTGGGTGGCTCAGTGGGTTAAGGCCTCTGCCTTCCGCTCAGGTCATGATCCCAGGGTCCTAGGATCGAGCCTGGCATCAGGCTCTCTGCTCCGCGGGGAGCCTGCTTTCTCTCTCTCTCTCTCTCTGCCTGCCTCCCTGCCTACTTGTGATCTGTTAAATAAATAAATAAAATCTTTAAAAAAAAAAAGAACTGCTTTCCAACCCCCAAACTAATGGACAAAGCATAGGACTTGGAGCCAATGTGCCTGTGTTTTAATCCCAATGCTGCCCTTTACTAGCCAAGGGCAACATCCTTAACCTCTCTAGGCCTTACTTTCCTTACCTGAAAAAAGTGCATCCTAACAGCACGGAGCTTACAGGGTTATTGTGAGGACTGAATCAGTTCATCCATGGCAAGAGCTTAGCCTGTCTGCAGATAAATACTAACCGTTGTCATTATCACCAGCATCGTCTCAGGCAAGTTAATTAAACTAATTTCTCCACCTGCACGATGGGAACGACAACACCTGTAAAAACAGACTACATTCAGGGGCAAGAGGTACCTAGTACACACTAAATGCCAAATAAATGTTCGTTTTTGTTTTGTTTTGTTTTCCCCTCCATCTTTCCCCACTTCCAGTAACGAGTCAGCTCCATCAAGAAGACCAGCGCTGGCACGGCATGGGAGCCCATGGGAGCCCTGCTTTCATTTCTTCGCAGGATCTCTTCCCCACCCTCTTTTCTCTGAACAGTCTCGGGTCCCCAGAGAACAAAAGAACAGGTCACATCCTAGCCAGGAATGATGTTTTTGACTGGGAACTGTCCTTGCAGCTGTCGGGGCCAGGAGTTGCTCGAAAGGACACCAGCGAAGGACCAGCTGGTCTCCGAGGTTTCCGAGAGAGGCTTCAGAAGCCGGGCCGGGCTGCAGCACTAAACCCCCCAGCCCTGGACCTTCTGCCACAGCAGCCGTCAACTCCCCCACCCCCTGAGTTAAGTAGTGAGTGAAACCAGCATGTGTAACTGCTCATCTTCCGACCTTCAGAGAGGAGCACTCCATTTCAGCATGATGAACGCTGCGTTCCCTCTTTTTTCCCCCCTCTTTTGCATTTTCTCTCCCCAGGGACCAGTGGTAGGGTTCAAAGAAACGGACAGGGACAGAAGAGAGTCCTGTAATAGAATAGGTGCTCAGCTTTAAGTGAAA